>JAAWXA010000061.1:268325-510176 GCA_038090715.1 Florisuga fusca | reverse complement strand
GGGGGAGGGTGGGGGGAAAGAAAAAAAAGGCATTCAAGAAATACCGTTTCTTACTGAAATAATCAAAAGGAAAAAAAAAAAAACCAAAAAAAACCAACCACCACGTAGTGACAAGATAGGGCAAACGTGCTTGCATGCAAGCCCCCTCACTTGTTCTCCGTAGGCTTCAGAGCAGCACCATGCAGCATCCCCTCACGGGTGCAACCTGCGTGGCACTGCCGAACGTGGGCATGTGTCCCCAGCTCTCCTGTGCCTTGACTTTTATGTACTTACAGCAGGTAAGTTTGCTTAACTTTTTCTTTCCCTGTAGTGCCTGCTCTGTCGGCGACATTTGGGGGGGTTTGTAATCTTGGATGTCTATTTTGTGTGAACAGAGGGTTTAAATGTTGCTCCGGTGTGGGGAGGGGATGTGGTGCCTGCGTGTAAGAAGGGTGAGAGTGAGGAGGGAAGATGTTTTAACAGAGCATCAAGCCTTTGTATGTATATATTTTTTGCAATGTTTTTATTGATGCTGTTTATAGATCTTTGACACAGTACTTTGACTGCATTTCTCGTGGATATTGTAGCAGAGTTTCAGCAATAAAGGACTGCTCTGTATTCACATGCAGGCATAAATTATGCTTCTAATGTAAATGTGCCCAATGGCAATACTGCTTAAGCCTTCTTTGAAGACAGGAATTTTGAGGCTGTGTTGAAACATGCTGCTGATTAAAATCAAGCTGATTTTTACCTCGCAAAAAGAAAAAGACAAAAAGATCTATAAAGCTGTGTCTGTGGAGAGTTAATAATTCTATCACTGAAGTATGTATGAAAGGGTTTTTTAAAAAAATCTTCTATCAGCAAAATTATTTTTTATTTAGAAATTGGTATAATAAAAACCAAGCAAAACAATTTACCTTAATTTTGCTTCCAGGGTTGTTTTTTTTTAAGTATTTCCCCCCTCTCCCTCTTCATATTATTTACTAGTTGCTACCCTCTCTCTGATATAGCATGGAATAAATAATTGGCTAATAATTAATTTTCTTAAACTTGTATTTTGGCATCATCGTTATATTATTCTCATCTATTTTCTATCCAAGTCCCCTGTTATAATTATCTAGTAAGTGTGTAGAGCTAAGACAGAAGTGTGTTACTATGCAAAAATGATATTCTGTTTATTCTGTTACTTTCTGCTGAAACTTCAGGAGAAAAAAATTCTTGTGCCCATTGTAAAAAAAAAAAGAAAAAAAAATCCAACTTCTACTACAATAATTTATAGGCATATTTACTTCGATGCAACAGTCCCTAACTTTATTTCTGCATCTACAAATTCCTGAAATACGTTTTGCAATATTTATTTTTGTTCCTAAAGCTAAAAGAAAATAGATTTAAAGCCTATTTTTTTTTTATTTCAGAATGTTTTCTATTGCTGATTAATTAACAGAACCCAAGTATTTCCAGGATATAAACCTTTTTGTACCTTTTTTTTTTTTTTTTCCCAATAGTGTGGTATAAACCATTTTTTACTTAGGGCATGGGAATGCATAATAAAAGATTCTTGTATAAGCCCTAGATTATACATGCATATGGAAGGGATTCTTATGTCTGCACTGAAAATTTGCATCAGAGAAATACGATGTATTTAATAATTAAATAAATTACATGTCATAATTAAAATGCATCTCCTTAGCAGTTCTGTGTTCTGGACACGCTTTGGAAATAACATTTCTAGATCAGCTTTAATGATCCAGTGTGACTCTTGCACTCACTGCTTTTGTATGAAATGTGCTCCTGTATTTGTTGGAATTGTTCTTTTGAGTTTGCCAAACAACAATTTGTATGTTAAAGATGCAGCTTTGGAAGGGCAAGCTGTGAGTTCAGGTGAGGGGTCAGCATGACCACACAAGGAGCTGCTAAAGGACAACAGAAAGATGAGGTTAGGAGCTGTAATAACCTTCCTCTGTGAGCTATTGCAGTATCATTATGCAAACACATCCAGAGCATGGCACTGCTTTAAGGTTTAAGAAATTGTGCAGCCATAATGATTACTTTAAAATAGTGAATTCAATTCCATCTATTCCATTTGAGAGAAAGATGAGAAGTGATTGCTAATGCACTTTACAAAGTGCTATGTCTAGTGGATAATTTTTAACTCTTTAAGTGGATTAACTGCCACATTGAAACTATCTTTTTTATTTTTTTTAAGAGTTGGCTTCCTTGTGAATCCTATTGTCAGTTTAGAATCATTCCACCATTAATTGCAATGATATTTAAATTTAAAAGTTATTTGAATTCCTCCTGATAATTCCGACAGTTTCAAAATTCTGTGCTTGTTGCTTCTTTTGCTTGCTGCTTGGCATTTTACTTATTCTGGATTCCTAGAGAGTCAGATCATTATCATCTTAATTCAGATATGACTTATTCTTTTATGTTTTTTGGTTTTGATATTTCTTTAGAAACAGTGTGGCTTTATCTCCAAATCATTGAGGCAAAAAGCAAATGTCACTGTAGTGACATTACCTAAAAAGCTAAGGTAGTAGGTTTCTGGTTTTTAATAGAAAAGAAAAAGGAGTATTTACTATTTCTGGAAAACATTAATAAACTTTTACCCTGCAGTCTACTTGTGGTGGTTTTTTTTCTATTATGCCCGTATCTGATAATTTCTAGCAAACCTACCTGTGTTTTGAATGTTTTCTGCAAAGATCACTCAGTGAAACTGTCAAACTGTAAATGTTTTCCTCACTCTATAAAGCTGTCTATCGATCTTAAATACTGGTAACCTAAAAGCTTTTTCTGGCAACTTAATAACTAGTGATTCTCCCTTGTCTGTGGACCTTGTGACCACCAGTACATAGACATTCTGTGAACCTGTCTAGTAGAGTAGTTTTTCCTCTAAAAATTGCACTTCAGATGTCTGCTCACTTGAACCTCAATTAAAATTAATTCGTCACTCTCTCAATTGTGAAACCTATCTTTTTAGGACCTATGAAAAAAAAAAAGCGTTCTTTATTTTTGTGTGTATCTGCTAAATCCTCTAGTTTTCCATGACATTTAAGTTTTATAATTGGATATTATGTCTTTCCTCAGAGCCTATAAAAGGCTTCATGTTCTTATCAAGATGGGCAAACAGTCTTTGTGTCACTAAGTGTTTAGCCATGAGGATGCTGCTTTTCCATAGAGCTGTATACAGATTTTCCCAAAAGATTTGTTTTGGGAGTAAATTAATATTGGCCATTATTTCTTTGCTTAGATAACACTGCTTGGTCTATTTGTTTAGTATATCTGGATAAATGTTTTCCATGGTGTATCCACAGAAGTGCTCTACTACTTTGCTCACTATTGGAAACTTAAGTATTTTCTCAGTTATCTTCTAGATTATGCTAGTATATAATGTTTCTAAGTGTGGAACTGGTTTATTTTTCAAACAGTCTGTGCATACCGATTGCTTTCTCTAAAAGCATGTAGTTTAAGTGCTGAAAACCAAGCTGAAAATAAATGACGTATAGAGCTCTAGGTCACATTGCAGATTACTTCTCGAGAAGATGCTTGAAAAAAGTTAATTAAGCTATTTGAAATTGTCTGGGATTATTTGGATGTTCTCTTACAAAGATGCTTTTAACTTAAGGTGTGCAGAAAGTTTTCAAGCAATATTAAAGCCAAAATTATTGTACCAGTGGCAGCAACAGAGGGAAGATACATGGTTTTGATGTGGAAGTTTTTACTATGTTATTATAAAAATAAGGGGCATCTGGGAAAAGTCTGAATGCATATGGGTTAGAATTTGACCCATTGTAAATATTTAAACATATAAGCAAAGGGAACTCGGATTTGTAGTGCACCCTGTTATTTGCTAATATTTTATTGTCTTACAAACAGCTAAATACATCTGTTTTCCCTTTTCCTCCTTAATGTAACATATAAATGCAAGAAACATTTTCTGACCACGAGCTTGCATCAAAAGGTATCACGAAGAAATTTTTGACCACCTATATGCTGGGTTTCAGCGTATGTAATGGAGGCTTAGTTCTGTTAACTAGTATTTCCCTATGATGTATGTCTGTCTGGACACTTGATTATTTAGTTGGAATTTTCTGAGTAAAGTAATGAAGTCAGCTGTTGTTTTGAAACATCACCTACTGTTCCCTGTCATAGTATACAGTGCTGCTGTCATTATTTTAAAATTGGTAATTTTTTTTTTTCTGTTTAATGATGATAGATGAGCTTTGTTTTAAATAGTGAATGATTTGTACAAAGGGTAATTCCTCTTAAATGAAGCAATTGCTCATAGTGGACATTCACAGATCGAAAACAATTGAACTGAAACTTCAATATCAACCTTTTCTCTCTTTAACAAGAAAATAGCTCATGGTACAGCTCTTGTAGCAATCATGAAAGGAATCCACCATGAAAACAAAACAAAAACCAACAAAACTTCCATCTGAACCCCAGCTACTCCGTTAGTGCTTACATGGTAAATTAGTGTAATTCTATTTGGGCCTTAAGCATGATGACTATGGAGAAAAGCTGAATTCCCCACTCAGTTACTAATGTCATGCTTCTGGATCTGATGATTTATAGGAGCCTGAAAGACTTTTTATCACATTCTTTCTTCTTGGCTTAATTCCATGTTGATTTATTTGGTCGCATTTTCAATTGATCTAGTCAATATTGTCAATAATGGAATAAAGATTAGAACAGATTATCTTTGTGCTAGAATTGTGTTAAGAATTACAATGGCCGACCAATTCCTGGATGCAATTCACCTTTTTTTTGTAGAGCACCAGCACATCAATTACTGAATGGCACCATTACAGTTGCAGTTCTAAGTATCTGCCTTTTGTATTTCATACTTTAATGGGTCTTCAAAGGATGTGCCAGTTGAATCCAATAACTGATGTTTTATAATGACACTATTTAAACTGTCTTTCTTTACCTAGTCCATTTATAGCACTCACCGTGGCTCCCCTGCAAAATCAGTAAATCTGACTTGAGCTCATGAAAATTCTAAGCACCTGTTGGCTTACAAATTGGAGTCTTTGCACAATTTTGTTCCTCAGTCTGCTATTTCATGGCAATTTTCATGTGAGAATATACAACCTCTGCTTACGACTGCATGAATGAAAAGAAGTCCACGTTACTAATGCTCACTCACCATCTGTTTTTCTTACAGCTGGGCCTTGAATAATTGTCCAGTAGCTGATAGACTGAGGGCAGGCAATCTTGTCAGGGTGTTCTGATTAATTTAGCCAGCCTCATTGCCCCAAGAGAAACGTAGAAACATAATGCTTGTTTATTCGTATGTGCAGGGTAAAAAACTGTACTTTGTCAGATAAATAATTGGATTTGGTTCAAACAGAAATGGGAACTCCCATACTACAAACAGTATAATGTGGATGCATTTACACCTGGGGGGGAGAGGGGGGAGGCAATGTGACACTCTTAGGGAGTTTTAGCATATGAATGAAAAAGGCCTCAAAAGGTGGGGGTGTTATTGCTGCATCCAGAAATAGTCTTAATGCAGGAGTAAGGAATGATGCCTTTATGTGCTGTTGATCTTAATTGGGGGAAATACGAGAATTTGGCATTCAGCAATAAACTTTGAAGCTGGTATTTGAAACTCCACCTCTTCTTCAAGACAAATGTAAGTGTTTACATATCTTTCCTCTCCCAAGAGCTGTTTTGTTTATTTCCAGAGACTAATGAGAAGTGGCTTAGAGATCAAGTGCTGTAACAGCACTCATTCTGAATAAGAGCTAGTTTGGGGCATTTAACTACAGCCTCGTCAAACAAGGTCAGTATTTCCTCACAATAGCTAGAAGAGGTGCTTTAGTCAAGTACTTCCTTCTTGAAATACCAGAAGAGAAAAAGAAGGAAAAAAAAAAACCCAAAAATCCCAAACCACCCAACAAACCCAGCCCCAAAAAGAAAAAAAAAACAAAAACACAAAAACCAACAACCAACCAACCAGAGTCTGTTAAGAAGGTTACTTTTTGCTTTGGAATATAAGAGCAATAGCAGTTAGTTGCAGAGGAGCTTTTGCATGGCAGAAGCAGGTGGATTTTTTTGGCTTAGAATCATTGTTATTCCAACTGGGCTCCTTAAACATTTTAGAACACTTCAGCTGAAAAGTGTTGGCCGGGTTTTTTGTTGTGAGCTATTTGTAAGTTTTCACTATTAATTGATATTTGTTAAATATGTATACGGATGGTTATTTTCTGAAAAAAATTGGTGTGGGATTTTGTGGCAAGGGAAGCGTGTGCTGGTTATTTAAGTGAGGTTTTTTTCTCAGGGTAACTAGTAGAGATTTCATTCCGTTTGTCGTGATTTTGGGGCCAGTAGCCATGCAATAATAGAAGTTTTTTTGTTTGTAATGTGTATATGTCCGTATGGTAAATAAATACTATTATGATGTTACTCTTTTGTTTAAAAGATTGGTGAAGTATTTAATAGGGAGTATAAATGCAAGTGATGTAAATTGTGACACTAGAATTTCTCACTTTGCTTTACAGAGTTAGAATAACGTTAGCAGAAAAGGCAACACCCTCTAAGAATCCTTCAAGCTTTCCTGCATTTTAAAGGTGTACGTGTGATTGATTTATCAGTTTTAAAGTGTCATGTGTAGTACAAGAGCTCTCCTGAGAAACTCCTGTCGTTTCTTTGCTAGCATTGCTCATTTTCCTCCGAGTTGCCTAGTGCAGCACCATTGACTTCTTTTACATTTTCCTTCCCCTCCTACTCTGTCAGTGCAGCAGCCCAGTGAATTTAATTAGAGAAAATAGCATATTTAATGTCTATAGTATCATGAGGAGTTGTAGTTGGGCCTTTGGTGTTTTGCACTATAGTAGGCTCCAGCTGTGGAGACATCTCACTGTGTTTTGATCCTGCTCTTTCTCCTTGTGTTGAACACATGCAGAATCAAAATTAGATATTGTAGTGAGAACTGAAGCATTCAGTGAATTCTGTGTTGTTCTTGGTGAGTCACTGATTTTTACTTTTTTCCCCCAGATATGGAAAAAAAAGTGTGTGGTACTTCAGAACCAAAATATTTCAGATGTTCAGATGCTCGTGAATAAGAAGGGAAGTGCTTTCAACATGTTTTAAATTTACCTTTGACCTTTTATATGAAAGCACACCCAAAATTGTATCTTTAACATCCTGAATATGCCTTTTATGTAACTATGCATAAATTTAATAGGATCGGTTCATATATATTTGTGAGGTCTGTGTGTGCTTAGAGTTATGATATGCCTTGCTTCATTTCCTTACTGACTTGAACTAAAATTTATTTCTCTGTAGTTTTGAAGTCTGCTGCTTTGGTTTTGCTTCTCATAGCCTCTTCTTTTATAGCTATCTGCATTATCTCTACTGTGGTCAGTAAGCCTTCTATAAATTGAAGTTAATTACAGGTGTGGGTGTGAAACTTTCTTCACAAAGGATTGATATGAAGTTTTAAAGTAAAAGTTTGTTTTTTTCATGATGGGCACCATCTTTTCGAAGACAATGTGAATTTCAAGGCTTTGTTTGAAGTAATTTTCAGTAGGCATTAAAGAGGGAGATGAAAAAAAAAAAACCTGTTAAGTTCACCCATACACTAAGATCTTGTCAAAACAGACCTGGTTTGAAAATTTGGGGGTGAAAAGAAGTCAGGAAGATCATATATTCAGTGGGTGTCCCCTCCTTTCCTAAGGTTTTTTTCCTTGTCATGTGTGAGTCCTGTCTCTGGGAAACATCCCATGGCTGCATAGCTCAATTAATGTTCTGTGGCAGGAGGAGGAAAAAATGTCTCTGTCTTGTCAGAAGCAAAGTTATTTACTTTCAAAAGCTGACAGAATAGCACTGCAGGGGCTTCATTTATTTCCGTTCAGAATGTCATTATTGTGTAATGCAGAGGGACTTGTGCATGCATTGCAGGCTTATTCTTGTAATCTGGAGTCTGCTGGATGGCTGCTTCAGTGTCACACAGCACACTTGAATGTTTCCCTCTTCTGACTTGAGCTCCTTCGCTTTTGCAAAACTGCATTCCAGGTGTCTTAAATATTTACTCTTTAGGTGGTGATAAATTCATTTGGTGGTGGTGCTGATCCTTGATACATTTGGAACCATGCTCTGGCCCAGCTGAAAGGCTGATCCTATCCTTATTTACCTTAATGATGTGTGTCATTTCTCCTGATAAGTAGTATCAGCTTTGAGACTGCTTTTTCAGCATTAAAGTCTCTCTGTCATATTGTAGTTCTTCCTGGTGTAGCACCAGAAGGATTATTTTGGTGCAGAATGTTTTATAAAGCCTACTTGCTAATTTCAAAGTTTGAAAAATATTCAACTTTGGTGTGGTACTGCTTATACTTCAGAGAGAAGATAAATAGTGGTGATGTTCCTTATCCAAGTTCAGTGTGTGTGTTGCTGCAAAAATACAAGAGTGAATACCACACTTAACCTGTTGCTCAGTGGGAAGATTTTTGGTATACTTAAAAAACACTTGTAGAGCTAACTTCATGAGTTCCTCATGCCCACACATTGCCCTTCTATCTGTCTGTTTTTAAAAGAGTAATAAAATAAATGCTTCCGTGGAAAATTATTTTTCTTTCAAGAGGACTCATCTGTTCAGTGGTAGCTGATTGTTTTGTTAAGACTAACCCAAAAAAAAAAAAAAAAAAAAAAAAAAAAAAAAAAAAAAAAAAAACAAAAAAACAACAACACAAAAAACCCAAAATCTATTCAGTAGATTTTATTTGAACACAACCTGTCCTTAAATGCAGGGAAAAGGATTCTACTTTGTAATGGGCTTGCTTGCTTCTTTCCTTATTCTCTCTTCGTTTATTTACAGACATAAAATCCAATAAATTTCTACTGCAGTTGCTGGGACTTGGGGGAGAAAAAGGCAGGGAAAAATACAGAGCTACGGGGAAGCATCCAGGGCGGAGAATGATGAAGTACATTTCATAGCAGCCAATTCCAACCCCAAAATCCCTGTTGTGCAGGAAGGCTTTCCAGCTCACACAGGAAATTCAGGCATTGCACATCATAGTATTAATGATTTATACACCCCACACCGCTGCTTTTGTTCGCTGGCTGAGCCAGGTTGTGCTAATAAAGGAATTTCAAAGAAAAGGGTCCCGGCATGCTGAGTTGTTTTGCTCAGTACAGTGCCTGCTGCCTTCATAACTCAAAGGAATTTAGTGCTTTACAACCTTTCAGAACTGCTGAGGGTGATGTGTTGTGGTTCGTTGTTTATTTGGTTTTTTTGGGCTTTTTTTGTTATTTTTTATTTTTTAATCTGGTTCACCTATTTTCATTTTTCTATAAAGAATGAACGAACTACTGGATAAGATCTTCCTTGGCTGTTTGAGTTGATTTGTTTCACAGTGGCATTATACTTCCATTTGCTTTCTATTTGGTATATATGCTTTATGGTACTGTGTATGGAAAAGAGGCTAGCATGGTTTTATTAATATAAAGAGATGCAGATCACATTATAGTCGGTCTTCTTAGAAATAACTAAATAAAATATAAGGACAGAATATGTTGGCAGTAAACAAAGCCATTTTGTCTTCTTTATCTAAAATGAAAAATTTAATAACACTTAGTAAAGCTTTTATAATTCTAAAATAATTTTTAGTAGTAAAAATATGCTTCCATGTTCTTTGGGAAGAAATGCAAATGTTAATTTTCAAAGTGGTTTGGGTTTTTTTGTTTGGTTTTTTTTTTAATCTGGAAACTTTGTTTCCTAATAGCTACTGCAAGATTTGGTACTTCATTTTGTATTAATTAATAATTCTTTTCAAATAGTGGATTAATACTGATGTTACAAAAGAAAATATGTATCTACATTTGATTATAGAACTGAAGATAAAGAAGATGGGTTTTAAAAAAAACAACTCTCAAATTCTGGTGTGGAATAGAGGATTAAAGAGTTATGGGACACTCGTAGAAAATAAACACTTGGTTTTATACGTAAGGAATCACATCTTTACTCAAACTCCATTATGGTTTTACAAAAGGGGGGAAGGGAGAGGGATGGTGTTAGGTGAAAAATAATTAAGGGGAAGGTGTTCTGCAGCTAAAGAGAACCTGGCTTTCTGGGGGAATCTTCAGACTCTGTACTCCACAGCGCGAACAGTGTTTTTAGTTTATTTGAATCGGAGTCCTTGATTCATATAGATCCTGCTTATAGAAAATGTGACTGCTCTGTCCTGGCTTTGTTACAGTAAAAACTGTGGTTCCCTCCTAGTTCTGTGAGAGTCACTGGTGTGGCACCCAGCACTGCAAAGGTCCAACTCCTAACTAGTAGGAGGAATATTCCTCTTTGTAGTTTGTTTTGTAGTCTGCTGGCAGAGGAATATCTTACTTTCCATTTTCATCACTGATTTAAATATTGCAGAATAAAAAGACAGTTGCCCAGCAAATGAAGTTTGTTTACAGAATACCATTTTTTTGATTTGTTTGTCCTCTATTATTTGGGAGCGTGAGCGTTTCATTGTATTTAATTATGTCTGTGAGGCACAAGACAACTGTCAACATCTGCTGTATTGTTTCCTTGGTTCCTGAATAGCTTTGATGGGTTATTAAACAATCTATTTTTCACACAGAAAAAAGGAAAAGGACCTGCACCCATATTATGTAATTTTGTAAAGGTACATTATGTAATTAGCTGTCAACTAGTTGCACAATAATCCTTTATTTTCGTTGAATAGATGCTGCTCCATTTGAAAATGTGATGATCTCGGGCAGTTCTTCTTTAACAGGGAATTTCTAGGTTATAATTTTGGACTTGAGTTTATTTCACCACTACTGAATTGATTTCGCCAAACATTTTGTATTTAAATAATGCTCCTGAGTTGTGAATGCCAATACAAAAAATTACCCGTGTATTAACTTCCCTTCATTACTGATGAACTTTCACTGATTACAAAATAATTATTAGTTACCTGGAATTATTTTTGAGCTCAAGTTCACACTTGCTCTAGAGCATCAGTTGAGGAAAGCAATGCTCAAACCCATTGTCCTCTCACAGATCTTACTCATGGCAGAACAACCCTTGGTATTTCTCTGCTATGAGAAGTTAAGCTGTACAAGCAGGGAGACAACATTGTTGAACTTGACCCTTCTACAAATGGATTTTCTCTTGCAAGAGTGCTTGTTTCATCATTGCTTTTGATTTTTTTTTGTATTTTATTTTAATGCATCTGTCAACTGTTTGAAGTTTCTTTATGCAGCAGTGGTGTCTGCTGTAGTCTCTCTGAATGAATTGAGGTAAAGGACTTAAAAATTCCAGCTACACAGTGTGCAATTGTGATTAACTCAAAGAAAATTTTCCAGACACTAATGACAATTAGTCATTAGAAAAATCTAAGGAAAAGTCTCAGTTTGTAGTATTTTCATGACTATTGAGCTGCTACTGTACACTGTAACAGAGCTACACCTGTCTGTAGCTGTTGCTTACATGTGTGCATTTGAGGCCTTGGAAATTGTTCTCTCTTTCATTTGTTCCTCATGTTCAGTAACAGGGCTTTGGGTGTTTTGCTTGCTTACTAAACAGTACCATGGACTGTTTTTCTTCTGGTTAGGGAAAAATGACAGCTGAAATATCTTGAAAAGGTGAGATGCTCTCCGTCAGAGTCTGAGTTAAATTGTGGGGTGTTTGATCATCCTATCTGGCACTGCAGGAGGACTGGGCACATCTCAGGTCTTAGAAGGACACTACTTATCCTTTGTCTTATTTCCTGCAGCAATCCTACTTGTATCCAGCTAATAACCTTAATATCAGCTAAATTACCAATTTTGTTAATGTAGAAATAATCCTCTTCTGTCATCCCTCTTCTTAGTGAGAATTTACACCTGGTGTAAATTGCTGGTGTGCTCCAAGGGCACTGACAAACGTTGATTAAAACCTAAATGAAAGTGAGATTAAAATCCTTTCTGTGTTCTCTTCTAATATCAGATTTTACAGAAAGTAAGATAGTTTATAATTGGATGACAGAAAAAGCTCTTGCATAGGATCACTGAATGTTCAGGTTGGAAGAGACCTCCAAGATCATCCAGTCCAACTTTTGACCAACACCACAGTCAACTACTAAACCCTGTCCTTAAGGACCAGGTCCAAATGCCTTTTAAATGCCTCCAGGGATGGTGACTCCACCACTGTCCTGGGCCATTCCAATGCCTGACAACCCTTTCAGTGAAAAAATATTTCCTAACACCCAGCCTTCTTGACCACCTGCACACACTGCTGACTCATATTGACTGTCAACCTCAGGTCCCTTTCCAACTTAGAACTCTGTAACCACACTTCCCCAGGTCTGTAGCTCACCATGGGGTTGTTATGACCCAGGTGCATTTGGCCTTGTTAAACCTTCTACACTTAACCTGGGCCCATAGGTCCAACCTGTCCAAGTCTTGCTGTAAGGCTTCTCTACCCTCCAGCTGATGGACACAGCCACCTAGTTTGGTGTCATCTGCAAATTTGCTGAGGGTACACTCATTCTCCTCATCCAAATCATTAATGAAGATATTAAAGAGAAGAGGCCCCAGCACTGAACCCCGGGGGGCACCACTTGTGATCTGGGCTCACCACACAGATTTAGTTCCATTCACGACTTTCTTTCAGCCTGACCATCCAGCCAGTTTTTTATCCAGTGCAGGGTGTATCTATCCAAGCCAAGTGCCATAAGTTTCCGAAGAAGAACGCTGTGAGAGACAGTGTCAAAAGCTTCACTGAAGTCCAGATAGACGATGTCCACAGCTCTTCCCTCATCCACTGGGCGAGTCATCTTGTTGTAGAATGAGATCAGGTCAAGTCAGACAGGACCTGCCTTTCATAAACCTGTGCTGACTGGGCTTGATCACCTTGTTATGTTGTATGTACTGTATGATGGTACTCAAGATGCCCTGCTCCATGACCTTTCCTGGCACCGAGGTCAAACTGACAGGTCTGTGGTTCCCCAGATCATCCTTTCATCCTTTCTTGTAGATGGGTGTTACATTACCATGTGGCATTGGTACAAGTGTAGTTTTCTGGACTTGGGTGCTTGTTTTATCCTTGTCATCAGCAGCATGACCCCAATAGGTTTGTGTTGTCGTGAGGAAGTTGTGAGAGATAACATTAGAAATCATGTCTTCACATAGTTTTGTATCCACTGTGGTTGCAGAAGAAAATAATCTGTTTGATAGAATAATTGCTTAGTACTGGAATGTATAATGAATAAGTAGAAAATTATTTAAGAGGTCTTGCGAAAGGGGTAGGAAAAAACATGATACAATTCTTTCAGGTGAGATCTATTTGCTGTATTACCAGGAAGTTTTGTTGAAGCTTAATCCAGGCAACTTTATTCTTTCAAAGTAGTTTTCTTGTGTCCCAGCTGTTTATATGAAGGAGGCTGCAGGTAGTACCAGAGCAATTCCACTCCCATTGACCTGGCCCTGCAGAATGCTGAAGAGGTCTGCCCTACCACAGGGAAATGCACTTACTCCTCTGCTGTGCAGTCTGTTGGCAGAATTGCTGAATTTGGGATTAAGTGTGTCTCCAAACAGTTGCCTTAGGAGATACCTATGAGACTGAAATGACTTCAGATATAAAGTTGAAAAAAGCTTTCTTCATGGTATTCAGATTTGGAAGCAAACTTCCAATCAACTGCCTTCTAATGCTTTCAGCCAAATCCTGCCAGCCTCCTAGCCTGTAGTGCTTGGCTGAAGTTCAGGACTTAAAAACTATTGCTGGTGTCTTGAATGTAGCTGAATTATAGCTTGCAGTACATCTCATGCCTTCAAGTCTTGATATTTTATCTCCGGAGAATATGAAACTTGTCATTTCTGTACAGAAATTCCCTCTGATCCCTTTGAAGGACCTTAGGGTCTTTATTATTCTGTGGTATGAACAGGTTATTTCTCCAAGGCACCCTGCTCATCACTGAGGAGATCCACCCTATGTCTATACCTGCAATCAAACTATTGCACTTAGCATAGTAGGGTGCTTGAATGATGTATTTATAGAGGCAGCAAGCATGATTTAATACCATCTCTTGATTCACCATGCAGTCCTTTTAATACGAGCTTCACTCAGGGTAATGAGGAGCTGTTACTTATCAGCAAATCCCATGGGTACTAGGGGGGTGAAGTTGTATTGAAAGATCCTCATGGTGATACTCTGATGTTCCCAAGGGAAACAAAGGAAAACTGTAGTCTGATGAATAATAAATGTGCTAATTGAGGTCCAGAAGTTGTACCTTCCTGTGGTACAGTAGAGCAGCCTGACTAAAGCAATAAAAAGAAGTCTGTCTGACCAGATTTGGCAATAAAAATACGGGGCTGTCTATCATCCCCACACAAGCAAAGCCCAATAGATGACAGTGACAGGCAGGTGGCTTTGGGGTTTTTTTGTTGTGAGATAGACTCCTATATTCCTGAGATCCTGTTTTATGCATGTTGGTGACAGCCATGAACTGAGAGTGAAACTGTTTGTGTGATCAGGTACTGGCAAAATTCCTTTGAGGAATGGAATATAATCTATCGTGGCATTGCTTGAGGATATCAATAAGAATCAGTAAGAGTGGATATTGATTAGAAGTCAGTTTGTTCCTGATTTGCAAGGAAAATTGTATTTTGTTGCTTCTGGTCTGTATTTGCAATTGAAAGCATCCCGAGGGGAAAACTGTTGGCAAAATACATGCTAAAATACGTAGTTCTTGGGCATCTTAAATCCAGTGTACGAAAAGGAAGAATATATGAATGGGATTAAGGCAGATATATGAAAATATGTTTGTAGTGTATTGTAAAATACACATATATAACCTGAAATTTAAAAAAATAAAGATGTGTATGATTCTCCTTATAATTTCTGCCACTGGAAAATGTATGTAATTTTCAATCGTTTGTGTGATTCCATGGTGTCAAACAAGCATAACATTTTCAAAGTGTCTGCTTCACATTTCATACAAGATTTTAAAACTGCTTAACTTCATACAGATTGGAGGCTTATCTCAAGTTTTTAAGAATGGCTGATAAACTCAAGGGCAGAGTAGTGAAAGATACGTGAAGTAGCTTGGAGATAGGAAAGAGTTTGTTGTGAAAGAAGCCAACAGTTAAAATACTGCTGAATTTACACTATTCAGTTGATAGGAATTAGTAATTAAAGCCAGTATGGAGCTAGGTAAGACATAACAGACACAGTGAACCCCTTTGCAACACTTCCTCAGTATTGTGTAAAGGTAGTAACGTAGGACTGCTGTACACGTGTCAAAATCAACTCTTGTTAGATGTGTGAGGCTTTTTTAGAGGATTGTGTGTGATTTCTTGTACAGTCTGATGTTATCCTTCCTAGCTCAGTGCCCGGCACATTCAATAACTGAAGATTTGTCCCAGATTTGTCCTGCTTTCATTTTAACACAAATGCTGGCGCAAAAGTACAAATCTTCTGATTCAGAATCTAATTCACATGAAAGTACATGTAAGTCAAAAGGTACTTGTAGCTATTCAGTGTTTTGTTTGTTTCAGGGAGTAGTGGTCCACAGGTTTTCTCTGACTTCGTGCCCTGGTATGTATGGATAATGACAGGTCCTTAGGTTTCTGTCATAGCCAAGGGAAGTGCAGCCACAGAGGCATCACTTAACTCTATTTTTTTTTTTACTGTTACACCTTTTTTGGAGACATTCCTCACCTCTGTAAGTGCATATGGTTTGTGACTCACTGAAGGGTAAATCACTCCATCTGCTATCAGGACAGAAGTGTATGTCTTTAGCAATCTAGTCTAAGCAGGAACTGAAGCTTTCTAAGGATGCATAAGAGGGCAAACCCTTCATGTAAAAGTCTGTCTTTGCATGTTCCTGAAAAAGTGAGGCTAAGTACATCTATACCTTTTGAAGGGTGTGTCCTTACATATTATTGTTATAGGTGATGATCTCCTTTTACAAGATACATTTCTCATCAAAAATAATTTTCAGTCTAAGATGGACACAAGTGTATAGCTGAGTTGCACTGGAAGAGAGATATGGGTCATCATCCTACTCAGCAGTCAGTTCATCCCTCAGTCAATGTTTTTTTGTGGCATTCTGGCAAGAGGAAGTTTTATGGTTTGGAAGAGAATATTTCTAGGTATTTACAGGAATGTCTCACCTGGTATCAGGAAATTACAGGAAAAAGCACTGATGCCATTTTGAATGTGGTTAGAAGGTGAAAGGGTGTATTAGTATACAAGGGAATATGAGGATGGTACTCTTGCAGTTGCTCTCAGTAGTAGCTGGGGTAGGAGTAGGCTGAAGTGAGCCCTGCAAGGTGATGACAAGTACCATATAGTTGCTGAGGTACTAAAAGGATGTGTTGTTGGGCAATGCAAGGAGGGAAAAGAGAAGTGATCTTTGTGGGAGCATTCCAAAAGAAACACCGAGTCAACATGCCATTCTTCAGTCAAGAAGATAGTAGAGCAGCAGATGAATCAGTGCACAATGCTGACAACAAAAAAGGAAGTTTGAAGAGTAAGTGTAGAAAAAAAAGTATTGGCTGTGTACTCAGAGACCCACATTTGATGAGATACTGCACTTCAAATAGTGTAAGACCATTTTAAAATACGAAATTATTATTTTTTTTTTTTCCTAGGGCTACAAAACTGTTTCCCAAATATGCTTCCAAAGTTTTTGTGTGAGGTGATTCTGTCTGGACCTCCTGCAGTGAACAGAAATATAACGATTTACCTTATCTTTGAAATCTCTAAACTTGTGACCACTGTATACTTAAAAGAAAAAGACTAGAAAACTCAATTGCAGAGCAAATGAAGCATTGTTGGTTTCTGATTGAAGGAATCAGTTAATGTGCTATTGAGATAGGATCTTTTATTTCAGAAGAAAAATGAGTTAATACACATCTGCTGTATCCCTCAAGTGTTCCACTTAGTAGAAAAAGGTGGGGTCTCCCAGTTGCAAATAACTGCTATATACTGCCCTGTACAGTGGTGTAAATGGAGATGCTTTATAAGCTCAAATTCTGAGAGCATCCACTGCCAGACTGCACTTCCACTGTACTTTTATCAGTATAAGATCAGTAGGTATCTGTGATTTGTATTATGTTATATTTCTACTTTAAAAGTCACTATCTCCATGTTGTACTTTGCTTTGGCTCTGAAGTGTAATAGGAGTTGGCTGGGGAATTGATACTTTGCTCAGAAGGGTGGAATAGAGTCAGCAGCTGAGGACAGGGGTCAAGTCTGGATAGTGCTTCTGGTGCCCTTGAAAAGCTTTTTGGCCCAAATTTTTTTTGGCTGAAAGATGGAAACAGTCTTTGGAAGACAAATGTAGTAACTATACAAGAGGCAGCAGTCATGATTGGAAGGGTGGGGAAAGACATGCAGAACTTTTTTTTTGATCTGCCAATATTTGATTTAATGCCTGGGTCAACTTACTGCAGGCAGTGCTGATCAATTCAGCTCGGCTTCTGTTTCAAAATATGCACAGTGCTGATTTCCTAATACTTTTTTAAGGATAATAATCTGCTGTGGATGATGGAAGCTACCAGCAGTCTTAGAAACTACTTCATCCTCTCAGTTCTGAATTTTCCTTTCCCAGAAAACCACTGAGAAATCCTAAGGAGCAAATGGAGAGCATTACGGGAATAGGAATGGTGATTGGAAAACAGGAGACTTGAAGAAAAGCTGAAAGGAAACAAATACGACATAGCATCAACTATCAAGATGGTGCCAAAGTGGTACCTAAATTATTTATGATCTGTGAGATGGAAAAGTTAGGCCAATGTTGGAAGGAAGGAGAGATTATTTGAAGTTTGTTGGTGTTGTATAGCATTTGGAAGAACCATTGTTTGCAGTGTTTTGAACTAGATATAAGCATTTAAGATGAATTAATTACTTGGCAAAAAGATTGTCTAAAAAGATGACTTCTGTCAGGATCTGTTGTCATACATCACTGATTGGCTGATGCCTGGCATTTCAGGGATCTACCTTTTCCAGGCAGAGAAATTGCTCCAGAGCAGAAAGCAGAGAGAGTGAAAACTTTCTCCGAGAACTTCCGAGAAGTTGCCCAAGTCTTTTTATACCTTGAACTATAGCAAAAGTAGGCATTTTGTTTTGCATGGGAGAATATTTTGGTGATTGCTGAATGAGCCATCTAGCTATTTTATTCAAGTGGCATCAAGACCCTGGCCTCTCTTTCATAATTTTCTTTCTTTTTTATGTTCTGCTTGAGTGTGTAGTCCAGTTTTCAGGTGTATTTCTGGCTTTGGTTCTTTCTGTGGGCATCCATCCAGACTCCTGGGCCTGGAATACTTAAATATTTTGTGACCTTCTACTGCTACTTTAGCTTGCTTAACCTATCTTGTCACCTTTAAACCCAGCTTCTTTCTAGCAGGCAAGTTCATAACAGGACTACTCTGTTGCATTTTGGAGGTTTGATTGCTCAATCAATTCCTGTGTAGAATAATTGCAGTCTGTTATGTTAACTGGTTCAAATAATACATTGCACTATTGGGGCAAAAATAATCTTTAATTGACAAGTTTTTAAAAGGTGTATATTGCATGAGAGTTTAAGCTATGATTCAAGTTGTATCACCTGGGAGTTTTCAGTCCAGTGTGACTAAATTCTTAAACTGCTGATAATGTTTTAAACTGCAGATTCATTTTCATAAATAATACCTGACTTTTAACAAAATTATGCAGAAATTAACCAAATTGTATATTCTATTTGTGTGTAGATATTTTATATGAAAAACTAGTGCTTATCTGTTGCTTTTTTCTTCTCTCGTTCATTTTAAATGTGTTTTTGCTTTCAGAAAATCTTGAAAATTTCTAATGGAAAAATCAACTAAAAGAAATGTGCCCTCCATTAACATACTTGAAAATGACTTGGCATGATATTTTTTTTTCTAACAACACTATAATTTTCTAGAATGTAATGGAAGTGAAAGCTGTATAGTTGTTTAAAATAGATGATCTCTTTTTCCACCCACATACGTAGTTAATTTTTTGCAAGACGTGAAAAACCTGGAGTAGGCAGGAAGTGAGTACTGTCACCATCAGTGGCCTCAGACTGGTGATTGATGTGTGTATTACTCACCATTTTGGCTTTGTCCTAGCAAAAACATTTAAGGTCATGCTTAGCCTTAATAAAGCTGGACATCTTGCAAAAGTGAAAGAGAAATATTGACATATTTAATACTCTTCTGGCTCATTCTCTGAGTTCTCAGCACTCTTTGTGGTCAAATTTCAGGTATTCAATAGATTCTTGCAGGACAGGAGTGAGCATTATTGCTAACTAACGGTGAACTGTAAAAAACTGGAGACAAATTTCCTTGTGGTGTGGCTGGGAGGGAGAAGAAATGTGTTGGTATAAACTGGTGAAAGCGATGTAGTTGCATTGGCGTAAATTCAGGAGTTGGCACGGGGCGGAGATGCGAGTAAAGCTGTGTTGTACTTCTGTGGTTTTGATTCACAGAGGTTTGTGCGAACTTAGGTAGCTGGTGCACACATGGGACATCATCAAAGAGCCCAAGCAGAAAGTCAGAGCTGGGATTTGGAGTGCCATACAGCTATACATTTAGAAGCATGTTGTTATAGTGAGGCAAGCAAAGCATCCTTTCATTAAAACAGGTAACTCCAGTTTATTTTCCAAGTTTATTTTTATCTTTAATAATCTGTGATGCAGTTAACATAAATGTTTTTTAGACATTTGGTATTTTCATTAATCTTGAATGATGTTTATACTGCTTGCTAAGGGCAGGAAGGGTCCTCTAAGTTGCTGAGTTCAGTCTACCACTACTGTTGGCATCATTTTCTTTTAAAAGTTCTTTTTTATCACTGGATTTGCAAGGCTATTCTAGACCTTCACTAAGCCACCATCAAAATATTTATTTTTAAAATAATTTTTAAAAATTACTGTATTGTTTTAAGCCAAAACTTATTAATAACGAGGTTTTATTTGGTTTTTAGTGTCAGGATTTTCTTTTGCTTAAGCACTCTCTTTCTCCTTGTTTTCTTCCCTCTTCTAGATAGTTTTGCTGGGATATACCCATGAAAAATTCTTAGGTTCCTACATTTACAAGGCATTTGCTCCTTTCCCCTTAACAACATAAAAATGTTTTGCTACAGCTGCTGTAGTTGAATTTGAGAGGAACAACATTCATAAGAACTACTGGTACTTTTCGTATTTGCATCACACTAGCAGCTCAGATTCCTTAAATGGATGCAGTGAGGTCCTGCTTTTCTTCCTCCTGAATTTTCTCTTATTAGCAGCAGCTCATCTTGACAATTTGTATTATTGCCTCTCATCCTGTTTTCTTTCAATGCAGTCCATAATGTTGAGCAATTCTTTCTATGTAATACTCTTACCATTCTCAGTCTTGATATTACCTACCAACTTTGTCATCAGGAAATCTCATCAGCATGCTGCCTTGTGCCAAAATAATTAATGAAAATGTTAGGCAAAACCTGTCCTGGAACAGATCACAGAAAAGCTTCCCTTAAGCCTATGCTTCCCTGTACAAATCATCTTCCTCCTTAGGTTTTCTAACATCTTATCAGGTACACACATGCAGGGAAAAAACAAACAAACAAACAAAAAACCCCCAAAACCCTAGGTGTTTAATAAAGCAATTTAACAATCCTTGTGTTTGTCAATTGTCCCACTGGAGTATTTTGAGTAAAGCTTGGAGAATCCATTTTGTAATGTACTTTCTTAGGGAAAAGAAATCTTTCTCTTCAAATGCAGCTCACTATGTTGCATCAATATAAATAAAAGTTAAAATTATAATTTATAAATAAGCTATATATAAATGAGATGTAATGGCAGCTCATTTTCTCTTATATATATGCCTTTTGTTTATATATTTTTGTGAAAGTTAACTGGGTTTGCACTGGAATTTATGAAAATTTTTTTGGCAAAACCCATGGCGTGACAGCCTACTGTGTGTTTAATAATTAAACTGAAGGGTTCTGTTCCTTAATGAGAAGAGAGCAAGAAATACGATTAATAACTAATCATAGATAAGCAGTGCAGACATTATCCCCATCAGAAAAGTGAAGCGATATTATAAACAGGAGATGGAACAAGATAAAACATCACTTCATCATGTGACAATTCCTCTTTTCGTTGTCAGTCTCTCAAAAGATCATCACAGAGGGTCAGAATTCAACATCTAAAGTTAGAAATGGTAGAAGGCTGATGGTTCTCTGGGACAGTGTGCAGCTGCTGTGGTAGATTTCTAAATGGTGCAACACGGCTGCTGTGATACATGAGAATCAATTACTGAAAACCTTTCCTGATGGTCAAAACGTGACATTAAATAATTGAGTATCACATCAAATCTTGTTTGCAATTAGTTACGTGGAAAAGGAATGATGCAACAAAATCAAGTAGCTGAAATCAGTCATGGGCAGCACCCTGGTTACTCAAAGACTGTGGGAGAAATTATTTTTTTTTTTTTTCAATTTTTTGTTTTGGTTTAGTTTTTTTTACTTGTAACGTGAAGTTTTAAGCGCCTAGCTAATTATTTATTGAATTTAAAAATCTTGCTCATTTGTAGCTCTTGTCACTAATCGTATCTACAGTATAATATGCATTGCACATGAAGCAGCAGTTAATGAGTTTTTTTCTAAAGTCAAAATGTTTAGGTATGGAAGAGAATGCCCTGCAAGTAGTACATTAAAAAGCAAATCTCTTTTGTTTAGGAGTGTAAACAGGCTAAGTTTTGCTCTCTTGTCTCTTATATTAAGAGTGTAAGTTCAATTGGAGACCAGATAAATACTCTAAAGGTCAAACTCATTTTTTTTAAAGAAGTTATGTGACAACAGAGATGTTGTGAAAAGTTAAAGAAGCCGTTAAAATATAATTTAAATTAAGAGAAGTATTGTTCTTGCATTAATTTGCTCAAATATTCAAAATAACCAAGAAAGAAGATAAAACAGAGCATGTATCCTGTGTAACAGACTTCAGTTCAAACTCTCACATGAATGTTGTTTTACAGCTTATAAATACAGGGAAATGTTTATTTAAATAAACCTGATTATTTTTTAAATGGCTTCTAACAGATACTATTCTCATGTATATGCCAGAACTGATAGGCAAATGAATTCTAATTGGTAGATCTGTGCAGAATTTGATCTAGATGTGTATAGCCCTTAAAAATCTGAACTGATAGAGCTGTTGATTAGTCATGTTACTTAAGCTGGTCCCAAAATAGTACCATCCTTTTTTGGTAGAGTTAGGTTTGCAGCTGTTGTCTCTATCTGTTGTCTCTGAAGAAAATTTCAACTGAGTTGAGTTGCTGACGTCAATTTTTTTCTTTTTTTTACAGCTGATGTGGGCTTTGCCCCTGACAGAAGTTATTTGGTTCTAGCTCTGAGTTTGGAAGAAGTTGGTATATAGATTTTCCCCTAACTTTCAATTGATGTGTTTAGCTTTAGTGGGAGTAATACTATCACTTAAACCATGTTGTCGTCTCAAGGAGTTTTGCTACATCCCTATGGAGTGCCAATGATTCTGCCGGCAGCACCATACTTCGCTGGACTTGTTCAGGTAATGCAAGGCCACTTCCAACAAGCAACTTAACTCTAGTGCACTTAGACTAATAATTGGAATTTTTACGGTTGAGAAAGCAAACACTTTTAATACAGGCAAAAGCTCTCATGGAGTCAGTGAGAAGACAGTGGGAAATCAAAAAGATGGATCACCCTAATCTGTGTATTGACATCTCTCATGGCTGAATAAATGGTGTAGTTGAGCTATTTGCTTGTATTGATTTGTCTGCTGTTTAACATTCATGCCTTTGCTTCACGAGGTTGACCACAGGGCAGAAGATTTGCTATCCATTCGAGGTTTCTGAGGGAGTCAGCATTCCCATGGCAGGTCATAAGACAAAGTAACTTACCATGATGTGTTCAGGTTAAGTGTTTTAGCACAGCAAATATGAATAGTGTTAAATATGCATTAATTCATATGCTACAGTCTCCCTAAATGAAAAAGCGTTTGTGTTTTTGTGTGTACAGAAATCTGTCACCTTCACAGAATGTTTATGCACGTCATGTTAATTCTTTTGGGACCAGAAAGTGTAACATCTTGCTCTGGGGCAAGAAGTTAACTGGCAATTACTAGATTTAGTAGCAGTTGTTTGTTTTTTTTCTGGTTTTGAGTTTGTTTTCTTTTTATCAGAAAGTGGTTCCACTGATTTCTGTGATGTTAGGTTTAGGACTTTTAATACATCGTGAAGACACTAATCAAAAAAGTATTAAAACATTGAGAAAATAATTTAAGTAATGTTTCCAAGCACTGAGAAAAATGGAAAAAAAAAAAAAAAGAGCATACCCTATAAATGGTGGTAGTGAGATATGCATTAACAGGGTCAGAAGGGATTTCTGTCATACTGGTGATCAGTCAAATGAACTGTGGAGGAGAGGCATATCTTCATTGTGCTTCTTGACTGCAACTTTTAGCTGGTGTAGAGGACCAATCACAGCATGAAACAGTGTTGGGGTTTGGGTTTTGTTTTGTTTGATTGGGTTTTTTTTCCCCGTAGAAAGTTCCATTCGGTAACTGAAGACTGTGAGTTGTGTTCTTCACTTTAAGCTTAATATCAGACATACGTCTAGAGTAAAAACATAGCATTGCACAGCAGCAATTATCAGGTATTGAAGAATTGTCCTTTGTGCCATGCAAGCTGATGCTACTTTTTTAGGCAGTGAGACACAGGAGTGCTCTTGAACACATCAAGCAGCCTTCATATCCATTAGAATTTGGGGGTGAAGGTCGGACACTAGAGGCCCGTCAGACCCTGTGCCATCCTGTCCAATAAATAATTACAAGCAAATTGTGCCTTTCATTCTATGCTGATTGATGTTGAAATTGCTTTTGAAAGTTCTCATAAGTTCCTGTTATAGATTAAGTGCCGGTGTAGGAAAAATAACTGCACCCAACTGAAATGGGTGAATGTAATCAGGTTTAATGGACTCGAGAGCTTGTTGGGAATTAAATAACTATTGATTTGTTGGAAAGTTGCTGTCATTACAAAATGCCACTCTGGATGCATTATCCAAGCAGATAGATTAGAAGAAAGGGCCCTTTGAAAATTTGGGATGCCTTTTTTCCTTCTTTTTTCTTCTTTCTTTCTTTATAAAGATATATCCAGGCCTATGCTGCTCCATTAGCATAGGTTTAAAATAGTCAAAGAATAAGAATTGTTCTACCAAAAAATAGGTATGTTTGCAGGTACATTTGAAAAATGTGCTTTTTATGCATACTTCTCTAGTCTCTCCTCTTCTCTGCCTCTTCCTGAAAACCAAAATGAGTGTTTTGAGTTACTGTCTTTGTGGGTAGACAAGAACTTTAAACATTTAAATCACTTTTTCACCCCGAGTTTCGATCTGCATTTGCAGTGTCTGTAGTCAGTTTAAGATACTAGAATACTTATTGTCTCTTAGTATAAACCTAAATGAAGTATCCAAAATAAATAATGCAAAGGACAGTTGATAGGCATATTATACAGTTATCTTCTAAACAGCAATTACATCATGTTCAGAACTTGAATAGAAATTTTCTTCAAAATATGCCTTGATGAACTAATTATGCAAATGTTTTCACTGGGTTGCAGATTGAGAGCCACAACCCTGAGGCTTCAGCTGCAAGGGGTGTTTTAATATTTTAAAGGCTTGTAAGTTTGCACTTTCTTTATTTGCTTGGATTCTACAAAAAGTGGATGGGTTTCAGATTAGGGATTCTCCGTGATTTCCTGTCAGTTTTACACCAAGATTGCATATGAAAAAAAGTGTAGAGAATTGCACAGAGATCTGGGGCACTTCTTTGGGTTTCTTAGTGCTTTTGTGTTGCACAGTTAAGCATCAGAGCCCTCAGATCTCTGTGGAGGACTGTATGTATTCAGGGGTTCTGCATCTTCAGTCACTCCATATTATTTTACTTTATGCTGTGGATGTGCAGCTTTTTCTAGCCTGTGCTAATTCATCCAGAAGCTCTATCCCATATCTTCTGCTTTCTTTTGCCACATGTTGTTGTCACAGTATACTGTAGTGTGTGAAGCTTAGGGCAAAAAAAGGAGAGATGCTCTGGATACATCTCTGGAAAGTCTTTAGGTGAACAGTTGGGTGTTGTCCCAGTTGCATGTATTATTCTCTTAGGATGTCCTCTTGCTGAGGTCCTGTGTCTCAGTGAGATGATGAAAAATCAAATGTACATCTTCTTGGAGAAAGAGAATGTAGTTTTTCAGAGATACAGGTATTTCAAAATGTATTAAATTATGTTAAATATACTTGCAGACTTAGCTTTATTTTCCAGTAAATAAAAACACCTGTAAAAAACCTTATTAGAATGTTGGTATTATTATTGCTTGTGAATTCTTAACACAATTTTCAATGCAAAAAAATAAAACACCTTTTCCTCTCCCTTCTTCTTCCTCCTGAGTTGAACTGTAGGAGGAAAAAGCCCATGAAAGTACAAATGATACAGAAATAGCATGATGCCTTCTGAGGGTGGAGAGATGTTTTCTGAGTTGGGGCACAAGAAATACTGGTGGCTTCATTGGCTGTTGCACTGATGCTACCGTGAGGACCAAAGCAGGTACTACAGTCCAGCAAGGCCCACTTAGTGTCCAAACCATCATGATGTATCTCCTGGCAGGTGAGATTCAAAAAAAGGCCATAGAGCACTAAGTGGCAATATACTTAAAAGCAAATTTTCCTGCCCTTGATTCATATCCCAGTTTTGTCATTTCATTCCTGTCGGCAAACCTTTTACGTGCACATCAGCAGTAGGTTGTCACATGAAAAAAAAGTCCATCTCATTGTCCAGGATGTCCAGGAACATAGCCCTGCTGTCAGGAAGTGTGGCTGTGCCCTGCTGTACTGTCCTACCTCTTCTCAGAATAGGTGTGAAACTAAATTCTGTTCAGCTTTCAAATTACAAAGTGCAGGATCAAAAAAAAAAAAAAAAAAGAATATTTGCAATTCATAGAAAAGCAGTATGTTTTGTAGAATAAAAAGTTAAAAATCTCCATGTTATCTTCATCTTTTATGGGTTTGAGTGTTTTAAGTGTATAAAATCTTTGCAATTGCTCTGGGTGCTTGGAATGTTAAGATTACGACAAAATATTTTAAAAACTCAAGTGCCATTTATGACATTTTAATAATGGATGCTAAATTATTTATTACACATGTGATTTAGGTAGCTCAGTTTCCATTTAGTGGAGGAGGAGTTTATGAGCATTATTATAAAAATTATTAAAGTTGACTTACTTAAACTTGTCTATTGGGCTATTCTAACTAGAGAGACAGTTCTGTAAAAGGTAAAATGCAGCACTTCAAATTTAACAGTAGGAAGATGGAGTGTTTTCTGAATATGGTCAGTATTTTTTAATGAATGCTTTAATTTTAGTGCATTGACCAGGATTCTGAGTGCTTAAGCTTATGATCATTGCTAAAGATTTCAGCCAGCCAACTAAGCTGTAACTTTTTCTTCTGCTTCTATTCACTTTTTAATTTGTGTGGTGGTAAAGGGGAATAGAGGATAAGTAGGAGACTGCTGGCTGTTGATTAACTATTTTAATAAACTGGCAATTACCATACTTTTAAGTACATCCTTATTAAGCTTAAATTAGGCTTAAGATATTTTGATTAAATCTGTGCATCTGATTTTCCATAACTGGTTAACTAGAGTGTTTGACAATGGGAAAAGGGGTAATTTGGAAACAGTCCTGGTTTTTTTTGTAAGGGCTAAGTGAGACAATTGCCTTGAACATGCTCTCAAAAGTAGTGATGCAGATGACTTCAGCAGTTCCATCTTTTACCTGTCTGTGAAATCCTTGTTTTGGTGCAGTACTGGGGAGTGCAAACAGTGCACTGGGAAGAGCCATCAGAATACTTGTGCATGGCACTGTGTTAGACTACCTAGAAAATCACACTTAGTTTCTCACATTCCAATTATTTTTGTGGTCTTGTTGTGTTTACCTGACATGAAAAGGCTTTTTTAATTTAGTAGTTTTAATTTGAATAATGCATTTGAAATATGAACGATGAGAGGATTTAATTCTTCCCATGTTGCCTGAAGTGGCATATAGCTGTTTCTGTTGTTTTAGATTATGATCTAGTGGACTGCAGTGCATAATTTCTGTGTACATTGGCTAAATTGCCTGTTTGAAATGCAGCAAGTAGATGATTTACTTTAGATGCAGATGTGTTCTGGCTTGATTGTGGTGATGTGTCTTTGCAAATGAAAAGGTTCTCCTCTTGCCAGCACTTCACTCCCAGTTCTTTGGGAATGGAGGACTAATATGGTTTACTGGTTACATGAAATGTGATGTAATGTGGTGGCAATAGTGATAATGTGGTCTGTATTCCTTTTTTTTAAAAAAAAAAAAACAAACAAAAAACCCCTATTCATTGTGTTTAAACCTCTGGAAATACAACTTTAGATTTTTTTTTTCTAATTTTTTTATTTTTTTCATTTAGATAATGGATCAAGTGATGTAGCCAGCATGCATTCTCTGTGAAACCTGTCGTTTGCTCAAGAGGCTACAGACAGCTTGAAAGGTTTTTGTTATTTCTGGTGCAGGAGTTGATTTTCTTTTAACCTGCCCTTGTTTGTTGATGATCAGGGCAGTTATAAAATACCCCATGAGGGAACCTGTAGGGGAGAGAGGGAGGGCCAATGACACAGACTGTCTTTCCCATTGACCAAAAAGATTTTTTTGTGTGAAGGATAGGCTGTGTAAATAGAAACAAGTGGATGTGCTCTCCTTCCCTCTCCCTAATTTTGTCTCACTAGCCTTTATTTCAGAAATTAATGGGTATCATAATTCTGATGAGCAAGACAATGCTCCATTAGCTGTTATGCTGTCAGCTTGGTCAATATTGTTATAGCCAGAGCTTTTTTCTAAGCTCAGAAAAAAAGCTAAAGGTTGAATTTCATATCCAACAGACAGATTTTTTTTTTTCCTGTCCCACTTTTGCATGTGATGTCAGTATCAATGAGTTTTAGATATTATCACGTGTGTTGGAGAATACATTATTATTTAATTTGGCTTCTCTAACTAGAAGCCAGTAAGCTGATATGGCTATTTCCACGGGTCTGGAATTTCAGCTGGTGTTTTATTTTCCTGACTCATGTGTAATCATCGTGAATAAGAATTCTGATGGCCAGATTATGCCAGGAGACACAACTCGGAAGTTCTGTTACTTTCAGCAGAATGACACACAACTGAGCTCAAAAAATGCTTGTGTATCTAAATATAGACCAATTATTTCTATGGAGCTGGCCCAAATATTTTACATATTCACCCTCTTATAAGTTATCTTGTGTTATATGAGAGAAAGTTAGAAACTCAGTTAAAATATCTTCTGTTTGGTCTGTTTGTTTTCTTGCTTTTTGTAGTTGAGGTGTGCAGGCAACTCTTTTCTCAGACCTGGTTTCAAAGAGGATGATGTAAAATCGTATGAAATGTGTATTTCAGTAGACCAGGTTGCAGACAAATATATGATAAGGGCATCATAATTTAAATTCTAAATACTTTCAGCTGAAATAATTTGGGATACATTCGTGCTGTTCTATTATTAGATGAAACTGATGGAATGAATACTTGTTATAAATACTTGCCAGTGAGATATAACACAGCTCTTTACAAGCATGAGAAGGATTAATGGATAATTAGAAAAAAAATCATGTGGGGTTTTTTTTGTGTGTGTGTTAGCAGGTCATGAACACTGTAAATTGATAGTAGCAATTCGATCCACGTAAATTTTCTGTGTTAGAATTTTCTCATGTGTTTCATGAGATTCAAATTAGTATGGATTAGAGCAAATTCTGATACTGTGGTTCTTTATACTCCTCGTGTTACTGGAGATTCACACACTAGACAGCTTAGAGGATGACTTAATTCTTTTAAATTCTGATGGTTTTATTTTTTTTCATGAAAAAAAGATTTTTTTCATCTGCTTATTGTTTTACTGACGGCCACAGCGAAGTTTTAAGATTTTGTTTTGAGGCCTTTGAATTAAATACACACACAAAAAAAAATTGAGTTTCAAGGCAATATTATTCAGACTTGATTGGAATATATCCTTGAGTAACTGCAACTTATTTCTTATGAGGAAAAAGTTAAAAATATTAATGGAGTAGTGAACTAATTTGGACTTGGCTGGGGTTTTGTTTGTTTTTAATCCTGATACATTAAGAATCTGGTAAAATGATCTTTACCCCTGTACCTTTTCATCTTGTAGAGCTAGAAGTACCCTTTTGTTATTTCTCTGTCCTTACTTTGCCGTGCTATTTCAAAAGCAGAAATTCCCTTTTGTGTGCTAATTAATGCTGGTTAAAAGTATTGAAGGAGAAAATGGCAGTTTGTTTGTTTTATATTGTTTATAAATGTCTATGACACCTTTTTCTGCAGTATTTTAATATCAACAAATCATGTTGACACTTGTGGAGAAAAAAAAAAGGAATTTCCAAACTTTTTACTTAGCTCTCATGCTAGAGAACATCTTAAAATTGTATTAAATCGGAACCTAAACATAGGTGAGAACTCCAAAGACTGAAAAGAATAAGTTAACCCCAAGCAAACAAACTAACCACTGTCAGGCTTTTGAAAAGAAGTGAGTGTAGTTGGCCAAAAGCAAGACAGGCAACATTTAGTTTAGAATTAAAGATGACCAGATGAGGGAAAGCAGGTCTCCTGCATCTCTGAATGAGCTTATACATAGTAATACAGGATGAATAGTTCTCTTTTCCCCTACTAGTGAAACGCTGACTTGTAGTGAATTAGTAAACTTGAGAAGTCCTTTGTTACTCCGTAGAGAACTTTTCTCTGCAGGTATGGCTTAGGTGATTAGGTCTGGAAGTGTATGCTTCCTTACTCTCTAAGTGTTGGTGTGTGTATTATAAATACAGAGTTTTGGTTTATTTTTAGGGAAGTGGATATGTAGTACTTGACCAACTTAGTGTTTGTTTTGTTTTTTTTTCTTTTGTTTCTATGATGTGTTATATCTTGTCTTTGCAAAAAAGAGATGAAAGATAAATTTTTCGTGTTTTGAGACACCCAAAAAAACCTGTTTTTAGGAAATAGGGTCAGCTGTGCTAGGTTCTCTTTCTCTCTGATTTGGAATTGTTCTGAAAAACGTTATTTGAATAATGAAAAAAAAAAATCTTATCTTGTAAATGTTTGAGATACAGTGAGAAAGTAAACCTTTACAACTGTATTTGTGTCCTGAGAGAATATTTTAACTAGAGTTACTAGAAAAACCCAAAATAAAAATACTATTTAGAGCTATCAAAAACCAGGATGGGAGAGTATGTTATCTCTACACGAAACAGAAAAGCCATGAAGTCTCAAGAAAGTTTTATTCTTCAGAGCCTGAATCACACTTAGAAGGCCTGCTCCTCAGTATCTTAAATAATTTATATTTTGTTATGACTTTGTAATAACTAATTACTACTAAGTGGGTTTTAAGTTTGCATTACCTGGCAACTGCCTTATGTTGCAAAGCTGCCTGTTTTGTGCAAAGATTTACTTCTAGAAGCAAAAGGTCACCTGAAATCCTGAGGATTCAAAGAAATATTTCAGAACTAATCAATCTATAAGTCGAGAAATAGATGGATCCAGTTTCATCGCAGCATTGCTCAGTGTATCAAAGGAAACTGTCTTCTCTGTTCCTGTGGTGACTTATTTTATAGGCAGAAGTTGTTAAAACACACTCAAGCACTTTGAACACTGCTTTTATAGGAAATGAGAAAAATCTATTCCGGGATTCTGGGAGTACCATTTTGAGCTGACATACTGCTCTGGATCGACTGAAGTGAGTAGGTCTTTTTACTGCAGCAATGAATGATTTGATTTTAATGCCTTCCTTCATGAAGGAACAGCTAAAATCAGGCGGAGGGAAATGTAACAGATGTTCATATGCATTTCCCATCTGAAAATGTATTCCACTGGCCAAGATGATTGTTAGGCACAATTAAGCCCAGTGTATACATCCTCTACTGTAAGCCAAATCTGCTGAATGTTTTCCCAACAGGGAAGCACAGCTTTGGGAAGAAGGCAGCTTATGTGAACTTTCATCTGCAGCAGGTTTCTGGGAGTCACCGTGTGACAAACATAGAGAGACCTGAGTGACAGCGCTGAGTCTGTCCCCATGCAATCTGTATCTTTAAGAGAAACTTTCAGACCATGAGAAAATTTGAAAATTTCATATGCATTTCAGGCTTGCTGACACTTGAAATCTGATTTCTGAGTGGCATTTGGTATTATGTTGCCAACTGACTTAAAAAGCTTGTGATATGATGCCTTGTAATGTTCCCCATTCAACCTAATTGTCACTGTAATCAGCTTTATGATGGCAGCTCATCATGATGACTACAGGAGTATAGTTTCCTCTTTTTTGCATATTATGTCAGAAATGTGAGTGAGTTTTTGATTTCAGAGGCATCCTGGTAATGAAGGGAGGAAAGCACTGTAAACCTGCAGAGTTTTAAAATTGTGTGCAAAGTGTTTATGCAGAGAATGGAATTTGTCATTTCCAGTGGTATGGTAGCATTAACTGGTGAAAAAGATGTTGAGAACCAAATAATCTTGTGTTTTGTGGTATTAATGTAACTGAACACATTCTAGTCTACTGTTTTGGAAAAGCATTCTTTTTCCTGCTATCTCCCAACCTGCAGTAATGGGCTGGGTTTGGGTTTTGTTTTGTTTTTTTTTTTTTAATCAGAATATCATACAGACACTATGAAAGTGTGTTGACCTAAAAATGTCAGGGGGCATTTCGTATCATCATCTTTTTGTGTTTTTCTTATTTTGGGGGGAGGAAGGGGTGGTGTGTTTGAGAATAGGGGGATTGGGAGAAAAATATACAAGACAGACCCCACTTTTCTGTTGTGTAATGCCTGTCTTTTACTTATGTAAAAAGCTCTGTGTCAGGTCTGTGAAAGGAATCTGTAAGTTTCTGGGCAGTCAGACTTTTCACTGAAGAATGCAGGAGAACTCTAAAACCTGTCTGTGATTATAATTTTATTTTTCTGTAATATGACAAATCTGCAAATACTGGTTCTCTGATTTTCTGTGGCCTTATTTCTCTGTATAATGTCTTTGTCAAACTCCTCTTCAGAAGAAGTAGGGTTTAGTACCTGATGTTATCTTTACTCATGTCAGAAATGTGGAGAAATTTAGCTTGTAGTCTCATGTGCAGATGATACTAATACAGTTACTTTTATTTCATAAAAGCAGGAAAGTGCCACTCTTCTCGTTTTCTGAAAAATATGCTTGGTTCCAATGAAAGAGAACATCTGAAGTACCCAAATATCTCTTCATTAGTTCTCTGGAGCTGGTGGACTTCTGAGGAGTACCTGGAATGTTGCTGGGCAGCCTGTGGCCTTTATAGATGCCTAAAAAATGATTGATGTTAACTCATGTAGTGCCAATGTGTTTATTTCTGGTACTTGTCCACACAAAGTGTTGTCTTGCTTTTGATTTGCTGTTCTGCAGTCAGATTGAGGTCAGTATGTTCCTGGTGGAAGGTTTCTGGCTGCACATTTCTCTTTAATCTCATGGAACTGTACAAGATGATATTTTTAATAAAAGCCTTCATCTAGCAGAACAAAGATCAAAATGCTGAGGCAGGTGGTTTTTTTCTCTTGGTTGCAATAAGAAAGGGAAGATGAAGAAGGGTAGAGGTAGTCTAGAGATGCTTGGTGACTCTTACTTAGCATGGGAGAGAGTATTTTAAAATATTGATAACTGTGTAGTATTGTGCTTCTGGATAGATGGGATGATGTTGTCTTTTTCACACGTTGAGATTGTTAATTAAATTAATTGTCTGGAGATTTTCCTCTGCTGGGTTCTGGAAGTGATGTGCCTGAAACACTTAAAAGTAATTCTGGGTAAGAGCCAGACTGTATCATTGTGAAAGCCTGCATTTCATAGTTTTGTTCTTTTTCTGAGCACTTTTGTGACACAGCAATACACACTTCATTATCTCAGTGCTGTTCTGTGAGGCTGGTGTAATATTACATTTTTTACCCCATATTTTTATGTATTCTTTAGGCACGTGTTGTTTCTCTCACATTGGTGGTTTTGTAATGTTTTCTTTATCATGGAACTTGGAACACTGCTCGGTTACTAGTATGGCATAAGCTTTTTTTCTTCTTTTTTATTTTATTAATTAAAATTACCTCTGAGCGCCATTTTTTAGTTCCTTGGCAAAAAACTTATGGTGCAGCATCCACAGCATAAAAATAGATTTTGAGTTGGGAATCAGACACCTTCAGAAATAGATCCCAAATATATTTTTAGGGAACACTGTATCCTAGCAAGCATTTCAAGTATTTCTTGAGAATGATGCCTGTTAGCTCCTGAAGTGATTGACAAATATCCAAAATTCTGTTCATTTTAGTAGTTCCCTAACCTAATGGCTACAGCTGAAAAACTAATTTGTCTGTGGGTATACTGATACAAATGCATTGTTAGAGTTTCTTAAATTGACTACTTTGTTTTTCTGCATGTATATATAACTGCTTCAGCAATGTGTTTTCTTGGAGGAAAGGATACAAGTTACAAAGTAAATTAAACCTTTTTTTTGGGGGAGGGGAGGGGAAGGTTGTTAAATAGGAATTCAAGACTAATATTGAGGGAGTTAGTGTTATTTACCCTCCACAGCTTTTTAGAAAACCAGTGTACATACTTGGTGGCTTTGTTTTAATAGGTACCTTTAGTTGTCTAACAGGACAGGAGATTTGAATACATATAATCTGCTTCAGAAATGGAAAAATCAAACTGGACATGTAATGGTTCTTTTTCTCTCTCAGGACAGAATATTTTTGTTAAAAATTGATTATAAAGCTCTTTGATGAAAACCATTTCTCCTATGTAAGAGCCTATTATTGTTGTTGTTGTTGTCATCTTTTTAAAAATTATTTTTATTTGCATAATCAGAAGGGGAATGTATGCATTCGTTTATGAAAGGTTTCTTGCTGTGAAGAGGGATTTCTGATTCAAAGATGTTCAAGCCAGGGAGGCTGATTATGATAATTCAGTCTGTCCTCTTGAATATCCATGCTACAGACTTCTTTCAGAGACTGACTTAAAGCAGACCTTTTCGAAGATATTTCATCTTGTTTTCAACATCTGAGTAATTTTGATTGCATCAGTTTCTCTGATACCCTACTGAACTGTTTGAACACTTGATAACCCTTGCAGTCAGGACATCACATGGATCTCTTGCTCTTTATTTCTGCTTCTAGCCACTGGTTCCTGCTGTTTGGTTGGGGGTTTTTTTCTGCAAGATTGAAAGTGCAAAATGCTCACAAACAAATGGTGGAGCTCTTGAAGTATATCACCTCCTAAAAGAGATGTATATCGCAGACACGGAAAAAAATAGGAAAGGAAGGCACCTTGTGGGGTCATTTAATCTACTTCTCTGCCTGAAGGCAAGATCAACTTTGCCTGTGTCATTCCTGACAGATGTTTGCTGAGTCTGTTCTTAAGATCTTGAACGACAGGGACTCTCTAACCTCTCCAGGCATTTTACACTTGTAGAGAGGTGGGTTGTTTGTTTTTTTTTGTTTTTTTTTCCCCCAATATCTGATTGAAAACATTTAATTTTGTGAATCCCGCTGTCGTTTTATACAGAGTAGGCACAGAAGCTGCTTTATTTCCATCCTTTTCATAGTGGGCTGTTATCAACTGAAAAACTCAGCTTTCTCTTCTTATGGTAGTGCAGTCCTCATTTCCTACAGTCTTTCCTTTTAGAGTTTTCCTTAAACTCTTAAGGTGAAGTTGCAGGTCCAAGGCATTCTGGATAAGATTTTCATATCGCCAGAATTATGTAGTTATCTAATTTTTTTTGCCTTTTTTTTTTTTGTCCTTTTCTCTCTCTCCCTTTCTCTCTCTCTTTTTTTTTTTTTTAAATATAATACAGTGTATGAAGGGTAACTTTCCTTCAGATACCTCTAGTTGGAATAAGAGATAATAAAATTTTGCTAGTAGATACAGATGTGCAGTGCGGAGGAGAAGTGAGAGTTAACACTAAGTCATGAGAGACGAGTACAGTGAGGAATGAGTTTATTTTGCTGTTATTAAAAATTTCATTTTGGGATAATCCCTCTGAGATTTAACACATTATTTTAAGAAAAGCTTCCTAGAGCAGCAGTAAACAAGACAGCGCAGTAGATTGAAATGATTTATAAATGTTTGGTTTCTCTTAAACATCCCATTTATTGAGTCTATTTCTGATACAGTGCTGCAAGAACCAGCAATCATGCTGCCTGTGTGTTTGCAAAGAGTGACATTTGTAAAGTAACCTAGTTAAATAATCAGCACTCTGAAGCCTTCTCTGCAGCTTTTGGCTGTCAAATTTTGTGAAGTAGGAGGGAAAACGTTTGAAGCACAGGCTGGCTCTTGACTGATTTCTGTGTATCTCTTCTTCATCAGCAATTGAACTGAGCCTTGTTTTTAAGGTGCAGGATCAGCTCTGAGCATGGCTTTGTCAAAGCCAAAAGTCTGTCTCTGGATGCCCAGAGAACAGCAGCTCCACATCCTTCATCTGAGTGTTTATTGACTTCAGTGTCACAACGCCCCAATCCCCACTGCTACAGAAATAGGTGAAGAAACCTCATTTTCCTCTATGTCATTTACATTAGCACAGGACGTGTTTAATTGCTACAGGGTGGCTTTTGTATGATTATATTGTGAGGTCACTTTCTATGGCGTTCACTGTTTGAGTGGACACCTTATAGAAATCAGAGGAGAAAAGCCCCAGACTATTTAGGTACAGGAAAAGATGAGCTTCTCCTAAGCAGCAGTGGAGCCTCAACAAGTGGATAATGGTACTGATACGTGTATAAATAGGAGGTGATCCTTGTGATGTGGACAAATTCTTGACCATAATGCTGGGAAGTCCTTTCAGTTTGCTTAAAAATATGGTTTATACTTGTGCATATCTAAGGATGCATGGCTATTTAATTTCATAAGAAAGATTTCTGTCTGGAGCTATTGGAGAGGGATCAGTTTCTCCTCATTTCATGAGACTTGCCTGCAGCTGGTTAAATCTTTCCAGGGACAGATTTTTAGGTAATTGCATATATATAACAGGGGTGTTCTTTAGGAGAGTTGTACAATGGACTTGTGTGTAATTCCATGTTCTGTGGCCTTGTTGGGATGCAGCATTATTTTTTGAGGTCAAATATAGATTAGGAGTTATTTTGTATGAACATTTCTGTGAAATGTAAGTATCAACAGGAACTACACAAAAAACATATTAAATGCTTGTAAATTAATAAAGTTCTGATACTTGAAGACAGTGCTCAAATTTCTATTTGGTAGAGTTTACAATGTTTTTTTTTAAAATCAGGGAAGCTTTGCTATATGTTTAAAATTACCTGTTCTCTTTATTTCAGTTGGTGTAGGCATCCTCTTTTTTTCATGTGCTGTGTTTATTATTGCCAGGATGTTCTTAAATCATGTTCCATGCTCAGTGAAGCTTTGCAGAAGAATGTCAGTCAAGCTGTCAAACACTTTCCCCTAAGTTGAATTTACACAGGCAACTCAAGAAGAAATTAATGAAGTCTTGTTTCACTGCACACGTGTAGCCATTTTATATAAACTTTTAGTGATCTGAAGTATTTCCTGTGCAATTGTTGCTTTTTTTTTTTTTTAATTACAAGGTGGATAAAAGCATCACTGGCCTTTACAGAATTGAGGGAAACTGCAGTTTACAATATTTTTTTTTTGGTGGCAAATAATTGCTTTGGGTTGTTGATATGTGAATTTATTATACCAGTGATAGATTATTCTCACTTCTACTTCAATTTGACAGGCTGTGCAGTGCTAAACCCTGCTAAAATGGTGCAAAGACCCAATTACAGAAACTACAAAGGCATGCAAGAGTAAGCAAAGAAAAAACATATAAAAGGATTAAAGATCAAAAATAGAATTATTCCAGTGCAACTGTACTAGGAGACATCAGGCAGGAAAACATGAAAGAATTAGAGTATGAAGAACAAAGCTTTATAAAGCTTCTGAAAACTGACAAACTTATTTCAAAAATTATTTCTGTTTACTGTCTTTATTAGAATGGAAATATGTTATTGGAAAACTTCAGTATTTTTCAGTTTTGTAAAAAATAACACTTTTATTTTTTGGACAGTTTGTTTATGGAGTTTTGAGTTGGGTTTGCAGAACAGTGCTCGGGGGCTGCAACCAAGACTTTACTAAGTAAATTCTATCTTTAACTTAAATAACATGCTATCTAAGAGTTATACAGAATTTCTGGGTGGATTTTCCCTAACGGATGCTTGCCTGTGTTAAACATGCCTAACCCTTTTATTCCTTCTCTGGCTTTAAACATTACCTTTCCAGCTAATCCTTATTTCCTTAGACTATAGACATGGTGTTGAACAGCGTCCATAGTGCTGACAGAATTGTGGTGCAATCGTGAATGAAAGTAGATTTTGACCCTTACTTTTTTTCTTTTTTTCTTTTTTTTTTTTTTTTTCATACAAATGACTGTTGCACGGAATTAATTTTCTTTGCAGAGGGAACTGGAAGAATGGGATAAATGAAAAATCACCCTTCCAGGAATAAGACTTAATTCATTGCAATTCTGTGTTCCTTGGAAGAGAGTACAGGCTTCTGCAATACAGCTGACAGGTTTTCTCTATTTTCCACATACAGGATTTCTATGGAAATTGAGACAGCCAGTGTAGATATTAATACAGGTCCCAATCACAGTAGTTCCTGAATGTCTTTTAACATTTAATTGGCAGCTGTAAGAGGGATTTCTGTAGATAAAAAATATTTAAAATACTCCAGAACCCTTGTATAAATAAATACTTGTGGTGTATTTTTAGTCAGCGTGGAACCGTGTTCCTTGTAGGAGTTCATCTGAACTTACTATTCAGTTTTTCCTTTTCATCTCCTGGCCCTGCTGAGAGCATCAGTTAGGGAATGAATGAGAAGTGTTGTGATTTTTCTAATTTTTTTTTTTTTTTTTTTAGTATAGAAACATTGACTACTGGTTGAGGTGCTGTGCAGAGAGTCACTGGCTCTTCTCTGGGGTTGTTCTCCATGTAGCTGTTGCAGTATGGTTGAAGCCTGGGAGGGATACAAAGCAAGACAGATGGTTTCCCACAGACTTCCCCTCTAGCTCTTTCATCTTTCATCTAACTATTAATTCATCTGTTTGGATGGATACATTCACGCATGGAACCAAGATGAATAATAATGAGATTTTTAATAACTCCCTACATTTGCATTCCTTGTAACTCTTTACATGGTTCTAGCTGATTAAAATGAATCATTTACATAATTAACATATGGTTATAGTGTTGGCTTTAATATGCTGATTATCTCAGTACTTTTGTCTAGAGTCAATTGGATTCAAACTGTAACAATTGTTTGAAGTGAGAATAGTTTATTCCTGTGAGGGTTGGTGAATATTTGCCACGGGGCCTGATTAGAAATAGCACAACTGTCCAAGAAATTATTTAATGTAAAGCATGTATTAAAAAAATTCTATTACATCTCCTGTGTGTAGGTCAGGCTTTACAAATAGCTTTCTATGGTTATTTCTGCCTTTAGTTCCTTGGTTGAGATAGAAATAAAGTACCAGGCACAGTATTAAGAATGTACCAAAACAACCAATAGAGGTCTAATTGCTTCTTAGTTTTTGAAGATTGTTTTGTTTCTTTGAATCAAGTATAGAAATAATACTTATTAAAATATTCTGTTAAGGTAGAGGCTGTAAAGGTAAAAAAAAAAAATTTTTTTTTTAATTACACAAAACTTGTTTCAATATTTTGGATGTACTCTAGTCCTAAGGTTAAAAGAGGAACAGATGTATTTGTTACTTTTCTTGTTTCCTCCTAGCATGGGCAATGTTTGTGTAGCAAGTTTAACACTGAAGCAGTGGTATTTAGGAATTGGTGGAATACTTTTATGGTCTTGCTGTTGCTCTTGATGCTGTGCTTAGTTTCCTAATGCAGAGGCTGCTTGAAAACAGAAGAGAGCTGTCAGTTTTTTGTGGTTAGGTAACTAACACTTGTGTCAATGAATGCTTTTTGAATGTTCATGAATATTTGAAGCAAATTTGTGTTAATTGCACTACTGTTGTCCACAATTAGTCTGTGGTAGACATGATTAACTGTAAAGAGCCCTGACATTTATGCATAAAAGGCTTGAGGTCAAACAGAAATGGAGAAAAATGGTTGCTCCAGCCTTGGCAGATGGAATGCTAATGCATTTTGACTCATACTGAGAATAATGATCTTTCTACAACAATAGCCAATAATTGTTTTAGAACTGTGGAATATTCTTCTTTGCTTTTCTTTCTCTGTTTAACTTTCTTCTCACCCACCCCAGGATGCCACAGCCAGTAGTTATTTTTACAGTTTAATTGGCTTGAATACTTCTTTGTCAAATGCTTTACTGGAAACCTACATCAGCTTGCTAGCTGGGAAAGGCCTATATTGATTTTCCTCTCTGAGGGAGAGGATAATGGAAAAATAGTCTGATGATAATTATACATGCATTTTGAAGGAAGCCTCTTGCCTCTGTGTTGGTACATATCCTATCAATAAATGAACTTTCTGTGTTCCTAGGACAGAGGCTTTAATAAGGTTGGAGCATGCAGAGAGAATGCCATGCAGCAGGAATCTGTGTTTCAGTTTCTGTCTTGTAACAAACAGACCATGTTCAGGGTGTCATTACCAGGTTGTGAGTGTGATCCACAGCTCTGAGTCCTTTGCCACCACAAAGCTACAGAATGCTTGGGCAGTACACTGATGTGCTCCCAAAGGATGGGGATTCCTCATAGAATGGATAGGGATGGGGCATTCCTCATGGCTTGCTGGTCCAAAACCCCACAAGTTTTTTAAAAATCAAGAGACCTTGATGGATGTTCTTTTTTAGAAAGCTAGCAGTACAGGCTGTTCAGTGGATGTAGGATCACAGAAACCCAGGGCTGGCTGTGTGCACCTGGTGTACAACAAAGTGAAAAGTATGTACACCTAGAGCAGAGGGAGTCATCTCCCAGCTCCTCAGTGTTAGTGAGCTGATGAGTTTCCTTTGATAAAATTATAAAAATGACATGAATCTAGCTAATTTAGTTCCCGGATTGAAGTCTGAACAGATAAGACTTTCTAAAAGACTTTCTTAAATTAGCAATGTGAAAAGCAAACAAACAAAAAACCCCAAACAAATGCGAAACCAAAAAACTTTCCTTTCTTGCATTTGTGTAAGTTCCCAGTTGTCATTCTTTTACTTAGACAGCATCCATGACAGAAAGGCTAAACTTTCCAATACCCTTTGCAAATTCTTACTTTTTTATATAATTTTGTTGCTAGATATAGAATTTTATATTACTTAATAGATTCTATCTGAAATGCAAAGAAATTACATCTTTTGTCTGTTCTCAAACAAAATGATTTTTAAGTGAAACCAACACAAACCACTTAAAAAAATTATTTTTTTCTATATTTAGCTCTCTGTAATGAGACAAGTTTATGTTCTTTTACAGTTTTTGCCACTTAGCCATTTGCACTTCCTTTTCAGCATGTCTTCCAAATGGGAGCCTGGAAAGGTCTGATGATATTTAGTGGATATTTTTGGGAATATTTTGTTTAGAATTAGCTAGCAGTGCTCCTAGGAAGTCAAACCTTACAAAACAATTTTTCAAATTGTGGTGGTTAGTGTTCTATGGAATCATGTTGACTTTTTAATGCTTTTGGTTAAAAATTGGGTGATGATCTTTAATGCTGGCCTCTCAGAAATGTTGAGGGTTGATAGTGGTCTTTGCTAAATAGTCTGAGACACAGTGTTCTGTAGGAATCACACAACTTTTCTTATGTAGTACCTCAGCCTGCTGAATTTTTGCTGTAACATACTTGCATCATACCAAAACCCAGATAATGAATGCTTATATACAATAGGGCCATACATTAATTGGTGCGTGATTGTTTTCATAGTTTCTTAACAAACCAGGAATCTGATTATAAAAAGGCAACCTGTTACCAGTTTTATTCTATATTTTAAAACTAAAAAATAGCCTAAATAAGTGAAATCAGTTATATATGTAACGAGAAGTACCTGTATATGTACCTAGAATGTATCTATAGGCGTAGCTACATATATAGGTACATGGTGGATTTATATGTGTATCTAGAAGTATTAAATGAAATACTCTGTTCTTTGAGTACTTTTTGAATTGCTTGGTGACATGTGGTTATGTGGCCTTGTTTTCAGGTATGGCATTTTTCCAAAGCAGAATGAATGGTCCTAATCTCCAGCTCTCCTGTAATAAATGCTGGAGTGTGGACAGGAGATGGTCAAAAGGGAGTGCCTGGGCAAACCTTAATCTTTAATAAGGTGCAGAACTAGTCTATAACTGTCAAGGAATGACAGAAGAGCATTGCTTTCAGCTTGTCTGCTCAGAATGGAAAATGGGGTCATCTGACAGGCTACTTTATTCTTTATTGGGTTCGGGGCTATTACTGTGCCTGTGCTATTTAGTTCTTTGACATCTGTTAGTTGTGGGGGCAAAAGGAAGTCCAGTTATTAATGTGAAAACAAAATTTAAAATGGGTTTATATGCTGAGCTAATATTGAAACGTATTGGAAACAAAGACGTGGTGCTAAGTGGGTGCTGTTTGCATTTTAGAAAGGTAAGGCATTTTAATTTTTTTTTTTTTTTTTTTAAGAAGGGGCAGCTATTGGAAATGAAGAGCAGACATTGCATATTTACCTACATCAAGTGGATGAAAAAAAAAATGTTGCAGAAGCTGGGTGCTTTAATTTTTTGACCTACTTGCCTGCTAGAATTGTTGAGCATAGCTTTTTTTGTCTGAAGTGTTTCCCCAAGCTTTGGCTGGAAGTGTGAAACTCTTCTGTAACTGTACTGCCAGATGTGGTTGTGTGCCACCACTCATGGCTCTGACAGGATGCAAAGGGCTCCTGAGTAATCCTTTTAGCAGAATTGTGACAGAGGGAGCTTTTGCTGCCTAACTTAGATTATTTCAATGCTTTCTGTGGTTCAGAGCTTCTTGGTCCAAGACCAAATGTGTGCTGTCATCTTTTTGCGATGTTTTTTTTTACAAACTGGATATTTTCAAAACTTGAGAAGCCTTTGTGAAATATTTTTTTCCACTGATTGCACTGATAACTGTAATCAATCATCAAGGTATTGACATGCAAATATGTAGCATTTAATTTGCAGGAGTATCTGAGATTTCATAATTTGTGTATTCTTTGGAAGATTTGGGTTTATTTATACAGTAGTAAAATCTGTATTTTTTTAGAATTTTTTTGTCTGGGCTTTTTTAGAATTATTTTGTCTGAATGTTCAGAAATTCAGGATTTACCAACAGCAGACTTGCATATCAGCAAGGTTAGGCAAAATATTTTTTCTAGATAGATGAAAATATACATTCTTTATACATGTCCCATCTGGGCTAGGTATTGCAGGTAACATACTGCCAGACTGCAGTTCCAGACTTTTCCAATATCTTGCACAACAGAAGCATTTTTGTATTCATCCGTTTGCTTGGAATTCTTAGGTATGTACACAAGATAATTCCATAGAGTAAGAAGTTGTTTAACCTTAAAATAGTGTTGCTTTCAGTGTTGTCAATTTGTATTTTTCAAAATGGAATTTAGACAAAAGAGTAGCTACCAGTGGTGTTTGGCTCGTATGACCTTTCATCCCAGGTTTGGATAACACTTCTAAACCTCTAAAAAAGACCTGTTAAAATGTGACTTTTACCCATTGCAGGTGTGAACCAATGGAAAATAACTGTTTTCCTCTGGACTGGTTCTTTGTATGTTGATTTTTTTCAGCTGAATAGAAATTTTTACTGATTTTTATTAAATCCTATCTTTATGTAGTCTCAGATATGCATATGCCTAGTCATAGGTATGCTGAGCAAAATACTCTCTGAAATAAAGCTTGCTCAAAACTGCTGTTTTATTTCTGCCCAACACCTGCCTCCTTTATAATATTTCTTTTAAATTAGTCAGGCTCAGAATGCATAGCTATCTGGATATTTTTAAAAAGCAGTGTCTAGTAGAAAACTATATGATAGTTTCTAGTCTTTGCATTCATGCTCTCATTTGCAGATTGCCAGACTAAGTTTCCAATAAACTTTCCAGTAGCTTTCCAGGAAAACCCATGCAGGAAAGGACAGCATCTCACCAATTTATGAACTGGTACCTCTGCAGTCTGGCTCTCATACTCCACCATACAACTGTAGGACCCATTTTAGTGCTTTTACATACACAATCATTCTTGTTCTGCAGGAATGACTGGCAAGACCATATGAAATGAAAGCAATATGCAATAATTCTACTAAAAAAGTGAGTAATAAGCACTGTTAAGAAGAGATGTTTCTATATTGTAGGCATAAAATTCACCAGTAGCATTGATGCTCAATTGTTCTTTCTTGGGAAATGCTTTACTACAGGAGAAGTGCTAGATACAACTTCTTCACTTCTGAATCATCTTAAGCTTCAGTTGTTGTCCTTTTCTAGTCTTAAATCAGAAATGATTGTTTCAGGTTCTGGAGGGAAGGGTAGATACTGAAAAATCAAAAGAAGTTTTTTAGGCAACTTCCAGATGACTTTGCCAACTTGTTTTGTACGTTTGCTATATCCACGTTGGGGTTCTTTTTGTCTTGAATTTGGAAACATTCCTTTTCTGTGAGGAGTATCTCACACACGTGGTATCTTTATTCTCTAAGGAGTTATTTTGGACTTGTGTATGTAGTTATGAGTGGACTTCTCATCTACTTTCCTCATCATATGATTCAGTTAGGGTAATAGCAGTTTCTGGCACTGTGCCACTCCAAACAGATGGTCATGGGCAGACAGCCAAGAATCCATGTTAAGAGTAGAAGACTTTTTAGCAGCCTTGTTTGAAAGTGTGAGTATCTTGGCCCATGTGTAACATGACTCTACATACCTGTTTGATTTTTTTCCTTGCTTGTGCAAAAATATAAAGGCAGTGTTTTGTCTTGAAAGAGCCCAGGATAGCCCTCAGGTCCAACCGTGCAAAGATCCGTTAGTTTTTCTCATAAGACCCTGTAGTCCCCAAGAAGTGTGAAAAGCTCTGCAGAATTATTTGGTTTGGTTTCATATTTGCTTCAGTTGAGTTTAGTCAATGTACACAGAAAGGTTACTTAAATCAGAATAAATAAAATGAATTTTAAAAATTTCCTCAAGGTAGCTAACAATGAAATAGAGCACATTATACTGTGGGGTTTTGGTTTTTTGGTTTTTGGGAGGGTGTGTTTTGGTTTGCTGGGTTTTTTTTCTGTTTGTTTTTTTAGCACAGAAACTATAATTGCTATTTCTTACTATTTCATAGAAGTCAGAAATTTTGTATATTGTATATTTGATTTCTTGTCCTGAGTGGGTATTAACGTTTCTTAACCCAGCCTCAGTTAAAATTTACTTTTGTTTACTGATTGCAGCAAGTTGTTTTAAGGGAAACATTTTAATACAATGTCATGTGAAATAATTTAATAGTGTGTAAGGGATGTGTGTTTTACTAGTCAGCTAAGTTTAATTGAGCAGCTCTGCATGGTTCCATTTTAAATACATCTCTATGAGTCACTAAAAGTTTAGTTACAACCGCTTTAATCTTTTAGTTTTTGTGAGCATTGCTGCTTTATTTGAAAATCAGACATTGGTATCTGCATTTTCAAGTGAAAGTAGTTTAAAGTAATATTTGAACAGGTCTGTGGCTAAAACTGTGCAAGAACCCTAACAATGACAGGTCCTGCTTTTAGATGTTTATATGCTGACTACAAAGCCCTATAAAAAAAAAAAATCCCTAAATAACATTTTCTTTAAAATATTACTGTATTAGCTGTGATTTTGTTTGGTTTTTTGCTTTGTAGAGGCTTTTTTTCCCCTTGGTCTCATGCTCGCATAGAGGAATCTGATTCATCCTTGGTCATTGACTAGAAAACTGGGTAAACAAGAGAGCAGAGTCATGCAATTGATGACTGTACAGGCATCATGACTGTACATGGCAGCATGAACCATGCCTGCAAAAAAAAAAATTAAAGTTACTGTATTACTAGTTCTTAAACACAGAACTTGAATTACCCAGAGCATTTCATGCTCTCTTTGAGTCCATCCCTCTATCCCGTGGCATCTGTTCTCATATTTTGTGACTTTTACTATAGTAAAAATTAAGAGGAGAAAAGTATTCTTAGGGTTCTGGTTATGTATTTAAGAGCTTTGGTAATATATCTTACATTACACCAAACTTAATTGTAAAATTCAGTTCACAGAAATTGGGTTCTTTGAGCAATTCTGCTTCAACAGTAAAAGAACAGAATCATTTCCATTTATAAACTTAAAAGAAGGAGTATGAATGCAGAATGAATTCCAGGGAGGAGATGGGATTTAAGAGTTGCTCAGCTTTTTTCCATATTATACATCGGGTACAAGTCCATAAGGGGCTACTGTAATCATCAAGTTTGACCTTCAACCTGTAATACTTTGGAGTCCATCTGTTTTGTTCCAGCAGAGACACTGGGTTATATATTAACCTTTTTTATCAGCTGAGGGATGGAAATGAGGTAATAAATGCTTAATATATGTTTCTAGATATCTGCATCGTGAGCAGATGCAAGACAAAGAACACACACTTCGTTGGAATTTGGTGTGACTATATTATTATTATATTTGTTACAATAAAATGGATATAAATAAAATTGTGCAACTGGAAAAAGACTATCTTTTTCCATAGTATGTGATTCCTGTTGCAGCTTGATTAAAGCAAAGAAAATAATGTTTTGTTAGTGTTGTATCAGCATCTGCTTTCATATGTGTTCAAATAATTAGACATCTTGTGGTCTTATGCGCACCAGTTTGGGTTCTCAAAGCCAAAAAGTACATCATCATCATCTTCACTAATAGAGGTGTCACAGAGAAGGAACACTGAAACTACTGTTACACTGCACTGAATATTGTCCATGCAGGAACTTCATAGTTATTTCAGCTTAGGTGGAATTTTGCCTCTAATTTACTGCTAGGATTTATGGTTGGAAATTCATCCTCCCTTCCTTCACCAAACTTAAAAAAAAAAAAGTTACGTCACCTTCTTGGTATACAATGATATCAAATAGGATGGTACTGTATTTGTTACTAAGTCAGAAGACTTTTTAGTGCAGAAAACTTGTCAGGTTCCCATCACTCACTGTCACACTCGACTCATCCCTTCAAAGTGATTCCATCTTCTTTGTGCCTCCGAATCCTTAATTTTTTGTTTGATTTCCTGAGGGTTATTTCCAAATTGTTCTTGCACGCAGACAAAATGTTGGTGTTGGTGAGCTCCCTAAGGCACATAATGTAGGGAATAATAAGAAGAATGTATTCTTCCTGGCTGAGAGAAACACACTTGTTCTCCAGTAGTTGGGTCCAAGTGCTCGAGTGCAGGTAGAGATTGCTAACCTTGTAGAATTTTCCCAAGAATTGTTACTTTTTTTTTGTCAGATGAATACTTCATGCAGTTGAGCCTCTGGATTCTTGCAAAGATTCATTCTATTCTAAGTTCTGTGATGAGAGGAACTTTGACTTTGTTTTCCTTTCTGATACTACACAGGAGTTTGGTGGTTTTGGCCACATAAAATACCCAAACCCAGTGAGGTCTTGGGGACAGACATGAGAATCTCACTGGGCTGTCAGAGCCTTAAACAAATGGTGAAAATCTGCTCCTTAGGTGTTGGTCAGTAGTTGGAGAGGGGAATGGAGCAGTGTTAGTAACTACAGTTACCAGTTACTAGGTCGTTATGTTCTGAGTGTTCCACTACATCCTTATCCTTGTGCAGTTCCATGAGGAAAAGGAGGAATTCCTTATCTTTTTTTTTTTTTTTTTTTTTTTTTTCCATTCTTCCCCCCTTTTTTCGCCCTTACAGATAGCAAGTAAATCTTTGTTGAATTAGTGCTCCTAGCAGCAACTGGGAATTGGTGTTATCTCTAGAATTGTAATGTATGGACCAATATTGTAGCACATCTTCTCTCACAGGTAACTGTAAGGAAAATTCCATCATCCTGGGTAGTTCATATCAGTTTCAATGTTTTTCCTGTGAATATACAAAGCCCACTGTATTTTCCTTTTGAGGGGGTGGAATGAGATGAATGAGTGCCTATAAGGAAGTATATAAAAAAAAAAACAACATAAAAATCAGCTTAGTCTTCAGTTTAGTCGAGATTTTCATGCAAACCATGTAGTAAACAGTTGTATACTTAAAAATGAGGCAAAATCCTTTTTCTGTGCTCGCTACTCATGTTCCCAGACTCAATAACAGCAGCAGCAGTAGTGCACAAGGTGATTTTTATATTTTTATATTTTTATATTTCAGCTTACCAATTAGTAAATGCACTGATCATTTTCTACAATGCATAAATCACAGCACTGCCCACTTCTCCTAATAGGGATATGGCAACTCAATGTAATAAATTCATGCTACTTAAAAAAAAAAAGAAAAAACAACCCATGAAGTTTGGCATCTCTGCCATTCTGAAGCAAGTATATGTTTTAATTATTAAAATCATCTGGGAGGTGAGTGTCTGAGGTCAGTGAGATACGTGTGAGAAGCATTGACAAATACATGAAGAATGAAGACTTTGCATGGCTTGTATGGTTCTCAGTTGTTTATTACTGCTCAGTCCAAACCATCATCATAAATAGTCCAACTGAACCCTTCTATGAGCTGTATCTTGGTATTCTCATAATTGCTATAAATTTCTACACGTGCCTGTATTGCTGGATGAGCTCTTTTTTTTTTTGTGATTGACTTGCTGTATTTCAATTTAGGAATTGCTTGTGCATGGAGTCCTCCAAACTCCACAATCCAGAATGCTAAATAGGTGCTACATATGCAATACCAGTCCAATAAGACCAAAATTAGATGATAGATGGCAAATATTTTTATATTAGGGCCTGAGGCTTTTCAGTATGCTGCAGAATAGGGTTTTCTATTTTAGCGTTTAAGCTAAAATAGATTTAGTCCTATTATAACTGTATTAACAGAAAATCATCTAGTGGCTTTTCAAGACTTCAAGTTCTCTGTATTGCTCCTGTTCCCAGCTTTGTGTTAGCACAAATGCTAATTTTTTTTTTTTTTTTTTTTTTTTCAGTTGTTACAGGCAGTTGATTTCTGAGCCTTTAAATTCCAGATGAAATACACTGATATTTCTTGATTGGAATAATATCCTCAGACTTAATACAGAAAATTCAAATGTTATGTTTTCTTAAAAAAAGATGGATAAAACATTTGTGTTCTATTCCTTGTTAAATATGTTCCATACAGCTGTCTTCAGGAATGTAGAATTACCATTAAGTAGCTTTCTGATTGTGAAAGAATGCTTACTCTATAAAAGGATACTTAGGTGCTATTTTCATTATTTTTATGGGAATAAAATTAGATCCCGACCTTACAGTGGATAAGTTTATGATTCAATGGTAAATATTCCTGAGGAAGGCATTCCTTCTCTTAATTTGGAGTTTCTGAGTAATGCAGTAGTTGCTGAATAGGGAGACAAAATTTGTAACAAATTCTTAAATTCAGCAGGCATAAGCAAAGAAGGGACTTTTGTGATTTGAGTAGTTGTAATTGAATTTGATTCTGTAGAGTTGCACCAGTGCAAATTAAATGTATGTATTCAAGATGCCATTCCTGAAAAGTGAAGTTATTTCTCTTTTCTTCTTACTTATCCTAGATGTATTCTTGGATGAAGAAGTTTTATGCCCCTTGTGTTATTTCCTGTTATGCAGGCTAAAATATTACAATTCCTTCTTCAAAGAAAACAATAGATTTGAATGAGAACTAATTACCTCTTTTTTATTCCAGATGCCAGAAGCTAATATATCACACTTAGCCACTATAAGAACTGTGTTTCAGTAAACTAATTAAACTAATCCTATGTCTTCTCATTATTCTCGGTTCTGTTAAATATTTTAACAGCATAGATTTATTTCATTACTTAAGTTATATCATACTTAAAGAAAACAGTTTGCATAGTAGGACATTTGCATTCCCAAGAGTTTATTTTGGGTTTTTGAATTCCAATTTCAAGTTTTAGTGGAAATAGTTGAATTGGTCTTATTTAGGATGGTAATTCTTCTTAATTATTATTTATTATCTAGAATGATGTATAGCTTTAATTAAACGTGTTTGGCCTTCTTGTTATCATATATTGAACAGTTACAGTTCTCCTCTACATAGATAACATAATGTTAAAAAGTTCTGATATTCAGTTTACAGCCTGTAATTTCAGAACACAGTGTCTGATTAACTTACCATGGGTGGGGGGGAAGGTTGCTTTTGACTATTAGTGATTGGAAAATTAAAATATGATGTGATTACTGGACACTTCTTAAGCTCCACAAGGGAAGCATGTACACCACTATTTTCTGTTTCACTTATAAAACCTGAATACATTGAATGCTAAGAATTTAACAGATTCCCAGTTCCTGGAAAGCTGTAAGGAATAATGCATAAGTATCACTTCAGACTAAATCTCTTTCTTCTTATAGACATGTAATGCAATTAAATCAAGAAGTTCTAAGCCTCCCAAATCTCCTCAGTTTAGTTTAGGTATTTGTACTTAAGATACCTGCTGCAGAGCTTTCCAAAAGGATAAAACAAAGAAAATGGGTGCATGTAATTACTTATTTTTTGCAGATTTGCATATTTGATAAGTCATCTATGAGATTATGTAGTACCTTTAGCTGGCAAGTTTATCTGATAATGTTTAAATTTCAAATTCCAGCATTTAAAAGGTCTTGAAGTACCTTGAATTTGTCTATTTATACAGAACTTATCTTTATAATTTTTACATTAAAAAATACCAGTGTGTTTATAGTATAGATAATTCATGGCTATAGGGTTTTTCTACACTAAGCTTGTTCAATAATTTTCTCTTTTATTTCTATCTGCATCAATTATTTAGTGCCAACCTGTAAAGTATGCCTGTAAACATAGAGTTGTTTTGGAAATAGAGAGCAAAAAAGAACAAATTTTCCTCGTGTCTTCCTTTGAGGCACATCTAACTCATTTAATAATGAGTCTTAACATCTTTTACACTTTACAGTAACTTGCATATTTATAGTACTTACATTAAGTAGCATGTAAGGAACACTAAACAGGTTCATAAAGACTCTTTCTGAATTATGCAATAAGATAAATGTGTTTCAAATTTAATGTGGTTTCCTATTGGTAAATGAGATCTATCTGTGGGTCATGTTGCTTGTATATTAGCTATGTTTAATGATAAATTTTTGATAAATTATGATAAATTACTCATTTGTCAAAAGATCTGCAAGCAAGTTGTGGGACTGCCTGACATTTAAAGCTCTTAATGTGAGGAAAATCACTTTCAACTTTTGGGAAGAGTTGGTAGACCACAAACTTCATGTCAGTTTTTCTCCATTTGTAATGGTGTAGGGTTTTGGCTAGGGACAACATTTTATACAGTCTGGAAACCAGATATTTCACTTGTGTAAGTCATTATAGTTCAACTGAAGTTACTTCTCTTCTAAGGACCTGACCTCAAACTCTAAATATATCAATTCTATCTTTTGCTAGGCAAAGAAGATGATGACAGTATATCCCTATGCACTCACAGCACCAGTTTCATGTTCCTGATGAGCTCACATTAACAAGACAGCAAATCCTGTAGTATACGGCCAGGTGTAAACTATATAACATAGTCCATAGTGAGTAACCTGTCCTACATAACACTAAGCTAAATATCCATTACTTTCTAGAACTGTGATGGTTGGCTGTTGGTGTTGGCATGGAGTATAATATTAGGAAAGATTCCTGGTTGATTAGCCCAATACAATTCTTTCTCTTTTTGTCATGCTGCCCTCTGTTCTGGTGATTTCTTCTTAAAGTGGACACCTAACAAAGACACCATTAATATAATGATCGTTGTAGCCTGTTGCAAAATGGAAAGAATCTAAAGAAGCTCCAGTTTATTAGTTGGAAATTAATTTGTGTATAATTCCTGCTGGTCATCATAATAAATAGAGAGGTATTTAGAAAGAAAATGAGCCATAGTGAGCAAATAGCTCTCCAGACATGACGTGGGTATGAACAAATGCTTAAAATAATGTTCTCAAACTGCTAGAGCAGTCTGTAATCAGAGAATGTGGTATTAAAATGCAGATATTGAATTTGTGTCGTTCTCGTTGCCAGCATAGTGCTTATAACTCTAAAACTGTAGTGCTTAAAATACTGAAAGACTGATCATACTAATAAAACTAATTTTTAACAAATTTGTACATTTAAAAGCTGCTAGTTTTGCATGGACAAGCCATGTAGTCTGATTTCAAATCCAGGCTGTTGGCCTTGTGTTCTTGTGTTCTTGTGACCCAACGTTACTTGTGTTCAAGGAGTGTGCAACTAAGGTTTTATTATTAAGTGCTCTCATAGCTCCTAAATGTCACTTAATGAATTATCTATCCCAAGCACACAACTAGTTCAAAGTTTAATGTTACATACAAGACTTCTAAGTACATGTAATGTCTTAAATTTCCTGATGGTGCAGCTCAATCCTGACAGGTGAACACAAAGTGGAAGAGGTGCAGATAAGAGCTGGTAGGATGAAGGGAACAGAGAATATGTCATATTAGAAAAGAGGTAGGCATGTTTAGTCAAGCAAAGAAAAGGGCTGAGAAGAGGCTGTCATTATTTGCCATGAACACTTGGGTGCAACCAACCAGGGGTATGCAGGAAATGTTGAGATAAAAGGCACAGAAATAAGTATACACGGTCCATAATAATTTATGAAGAGAGATAAAACAACCTTTAGTCATATCAGAGTTTCTGAAGCAGGATTCCATGGCCTGGTGAAGGACAAACATTTATTTTAAAATAGAGTTTCCTCAGTTTCTTCACAGAAATTACATCATGTGGCTTCCTAGCAGGTGACTGGACTCAGTGACTCAGGAGTTATCTTTCAGTTCTGCTTTGTTTCCAAGAAAAGTCAAAGTCACAGATGCTCTGGTATTTTCAGCTGCCAAATTCCCTGCAGTTGATAGGATCAACCTGCTAAATTTGTCCATGAATAATAGAAAATCTGTGTTTTCTCATCTGCATTCAGTAGTTCACACATGTTACTGCTCTATTTGGGTTTAGTGCTACTTTTCCTAAACCTTATTCCTTTTTTTTTTTTTTTTTTCCCTTTTAAACGTTGAAACCAGGGGAAATTCTTACTTTAAGGTTTATGATGTTTGTACAATCACTTGCTCTTGCAGAGAGTCTGTTGGGCTTCATGAGGACTCAGGGGCACGCTGGTTCTAAATTCAAATTCTCTATAGATTTAAATAGCTCATCTTATTATGTGATAAAGGAGTTATGGTTTGCATCAGTATAAAAGAAAATGAAGTGTAGACTGTGTTCAGTTTTGGGTCCCTCACTACAAGAAGGATATTGAGTTGCTGGCACATTGCTGGAGAAGGGCTGTGAAGCTGAAGGGTCTGGAGAAGAAGTTGTATGAGAAGCACCTGAGGTCTTTTCCAGCTGTAATGATTCTTTGATGCTACCTTATTTCAGGGGAAGGTTAATTGAAAATGAAGCTCATACTATGTGTGATGAGGTGGAAAAAAAAATAACATAAGTGACCACAGTGCATGCAGCCCACATGCTTACCAGTTTTCCATTTTCTTAAGCAATTGAACTGACACAGTGTGCAGCAGATGGAAAGTTCCACATTTCATTGTGCATGCTGTCAAATTAATATATTTTTTTAATTACTAATAGTGAGTGAGGAGAAGGAAAACAATTGTGTTTTGAACTTGTGCTAAACGTCAAATGTAGCAACTGCAGTGTGGCTGAAGACAGTTCTGGTGCTTGCAAAATCAGCTACTTGAATTGTAAAATCTTACTTGTAATTTACTTTTAAAGAACAAATAGTTTGAGCAAAATTTAATTCCAGTGCCTCGGTGCTTCTTTTGCCAGTGGAGTTAAATCTTGTGAAGCTATGTCTTTACACTTCTAATGCATTTACATCATTAAATTAATATTATTTTCAAAGATTACTGATGGCACAGAACCTGCACTAAAAATTAAACAGCGCCAGGCCAAATAGAACTCTTATGTTTCTGTTTACGTGGACATTGTCATTACTGCCATGAGGAAGAAATTAGGATAAAATCCAGCTTCCATCTGTGGGACCACATCTGATACAGTTCCTTTACTTGGAACTTTGTCATTGGAAATAAGGTTCCAGTGAATAAGAACACCAGGATTTATGTAAATATATTTTCATATCCTTATTATTTTAAGGGTGTCAGAGGTTATATGGTATGCCAGATCCTCTCCCAGTTTCATTTTACACGTAGCTGTCTGTATTATTGTAGGGGATGTTCTGATTTCACTGGTTTACAATTTGTTTTAAATTTTCCGTATGTTTTTGTTGTCAGTCATCGCGAAACCAAGAAGAAAATTGTCCTTTGCAAGGTAGATAAAAGTATTTTTATTCCACCTATTTTATCAGATTGGAACCTCTCATGGCGCTTTCATATGATCATGTTTTCCCACCTTGCCTTTTTCACTGTTAATCAGCTAAATAAGCATTTTTAACTGTCAGCCAAATTAGTTAACATACTGCCAATACGTGCCATGATGATTCATATGAACAAGAAGAGTTTTATCCATTCTTCATTACTATATATAGAAATATGACACACATAAGTTAAGGAGCCATTTGCATGTGTGCATGTATTGATGTATATGTAGGCATACAAATGACAGGTTGAAATACAGGTTGGAGAACATGCAGGAATTTAATATTTGCTCTTTACCTGGCCTTTACAAATTCAAAAATTGTGCTGGTATATTGGGTGATTCTGTGGTGTAAGTTCGTGTCAGTCACTTGAAAGTTTTAATTGATTTTAGAAGCAAAATTCATTCTAAAATCCCAACAAAATCCTACCGATAATACCACAAACTGTGACAAGTCAGGTAATAAGGAAGAATAATTAAAAAGTAAAAAGCATCGTAGAATTAGTGACAAGCAGTTTGGTGATTATCTTAGCTGAATGTCACACTCTGGTAGAATACAGCATCTTGGACAAGAAACAGTCATGAAGGTTTTGCTCATTTCAAGGTTTCTGTAGCTGAGTAGTCTAACTACTTTCATTCTTGAGGAATCACACTTTGTTTTGCATTCTTTTAGTGTTGTCTTTTGAACTGCTGTGTGTAGGTGTTGCTTTTGAAGAATACATTTGTGTTTCAGAGGCAGTTATAGCCTAGTTGTAAGTGAAATTATCCACATTGCTGGGGTTTTTTTCAGTGTTGAGTACTATTGGGATGCCAGGTAAATATGTGTAAAATTATTGCCACTTCACCTCTGATCACAACCTTTAGATTAGTCTTGACTCTTCCTTGGGCAGTCCTACAGAATTTGCCTTATGGTGCAGCTGCAACCTGAGCACTGAAGATTTTCATTGCTAAGCTTGATTAAAGTATAAATTCAGGTTTTCATAAGGGACTTTTTGGGTAAATCAGCATTATCTATAATATCCCAGTTTGGTTTTTTTTTTTTGGTTTGGTTTGGTTTTGTTTTTGGTTTTTTTTTTTGACACGTACATCACTCAGTAAAGAAGACTGCTTAACCAATTCAGTCTTTTTATAACCAACATAAGACACACAGCAATAGAATCAAGTAGCCTCTCACACCAGAGGAGCCAGCTGACCTTTTAGCCACAGAGATGTGTAACAAGGTTCCTGGACTAATAGAGAAGTCAAAAAAAGTGCAAAGGTGGTCGAGCATCTCAAGAGCTGGGAAAGAGCATGTAACTGCAGGTAAATGGTCAGTGAAATGCAAGTTGCAGAAAGACTGAGTTTGATACATAACAGATTATGAATTATGGACAGATTATGGACTCCTTTGTTGTAAAACTGTAGTGTGTATTCTGCCTTCATTTTAAAACTGATTTATGCCATTTAGTTGTGGTAGAAAAGTAAGAATGTGAGTTAGGGTTGAAAAGAAGCTCATAAGCAAATGCACATTTAATTTCAAATCCACTGAAACTCCATTAAGACACAAAGTAGAAGTTCTAAATGAAAGATGTTGTAGCAGCATTGTAAAATGACAGTGCCTCTTACTCATACCTAGTTAATTTAGCATTATTGTGTAATAAGAAGAAATCACATATTCTGTCTATCGGTCTGAAATAAAGATTTGCTATCAAATAGATAAATTGAAATTTCCATTACCTAAAAAAAAAAAAAAAAAAAAAAAAAAAGTAGAACTTTGTAAAACGCAAATATAGACGTTGAAATTAACATTAGGTTATCAGGTACTGTCTTTTGAGGTAATTCTGAAGGATTATTTTAATTTTGGTTTATATCCTGCTATTAATATTTTAATCTATTGCACATTTCATCTCCAGCTATTTACCACCAATATCAAAAATCCATAATTTCTTTTTTCCAGATAAAAGTGATGCTGGTTTTTAAAAAATATTAGCATGGAATTTTTATGCTCTCATAAACTGGTGACCAACTAAAGAAGTGAGGGGACTAGAAGAATGGTACTACAGTTCTAATTACTTCTGTAATTCTCTTAAACTCAGTGCAAAATAAATTATTACTTAAAAAAATGTTAGTGCAGGGAAAATATACAGAGAAATTAGAGGGTGGGCAAATGTTATGCTGCTTTTCCTGATTTATTCGGGTGACCTTATTCTGAAACAACATGAAAAAAATCATGTTGGGATAAGAAGGTCATTCAGACATCAAGCAGAAATCAGTCTTTTTCCTTTGCCACAGACATTTCAAAATGTATATCAGCTACTCCAGATAGGAATTTCACAACTGACTTGGTGTATATGGCATGTAGATAAAATCCTAGCAGATTTTCATTCCTGGAAATATACAGAATTAGTTACACAGTAAGGTGATAAAACCATTTTTCAAAGCATGCACTTTAAATTAGGATTTTGTCAACAAAATCTATTCTGTTATTAACAGGGATTTTCACATATACATCTACTTGTTGAAAAATCACCAAGTCTTGCAGATACAAAATAAAGCTATTGATTGATCAGAGCTGGATTTTTTGCTTTTTTTTTTTTTTTTTTCCCTTGAGCCCGTGCCCTCTCTGTAAAGTAAAATTGCTGACTGCAGCACAATGCTGATTGCAGGTTTTTTGACAGCAGAGACCTGACTCTCCCCTAATCCATGTAGCTGTATTGTAGGAATTACAAAGCTGCTGTGACAGAGCTGTTCTGTATTCCAGGAACTGCAACATACCTGTCATCAGATAGCAGCAAGAATGCACAAGTCATCACTTTACTTTGGAAGCAGAACAGATGATTGAAATTATTTCTTACTACTAACTAATTCCCCTTTTAGTGGAGATAAGCTGCTTTGTTCAGCTGTAAATGAAACATTAGGGTATTAGCTGTCAAGCCAGAAGTATTGGAGAAGCGAAGATTTTATCAGCAGTAGTAACATTTTGGGCAATAAATTGTTTTGTTGGGCAGAATACTAATCTCCAGAGGTACAAAGAAACAAAGCTCATTAAGGTAAATGCTTAAAGCTCACACACATGAAAAAGCAAAGACAAAGGCTTATTACCTTTGTTTTGGGGATACATAAATGGTGAAGCCTTTTATTTCTTTGTATCAGTGAAGAATTATGTGTTACTGTCATTAAAAAGATTCATTTATGTTAATGTTTTTGAAAAGATGGATTGGTAGACTTGTAGAAAGCTTTCTGAATATATCCAAGGAAAAAATCACATTTCTGAAATAACAGAGGGCTGTAGGAAGTGATGACATTTTGGAAATTGTGTTCTTTCCCTGTGGGGAAAAATGAACTATCTGCACATTGTCCTGTACTGAGCATGCCTCAGATCAATAGAGTAACATGTTTAAATGAGTATGAACTAGAGAAGAGAAAATATCTGAGTTGCGTTTAATTTTTTTATTGCTATATATGCCTAAATTAAATTAATTAGTATAGTTTGTAGTGTAAAGCATTAAGATGGTGGGAGGAGAGGAACTGTATTGCTGTTAGTGACTGCAGATAAACATATTTGGAATGTGATGAAGGAATTACAGCTCTGTAAACCAAGGATGGACATAAACGTCAGAAACAAATAAGTAGGAAGCAGACTGGGTTGGAGGAGTCTCTGTGTGTGAGCTAAAAAGCCAGAATACAGCCTGCAAGTAGCCAGAGGCAGACAGAGTTTTCCAGCACTGCTACTTTGAAGTAGCATTTTAGAAAACTGTAAAACAGAAGTTTAATATATAATACCAAGGAACCCCAAAAATACGGTTGAAAAATTTTACAGAACACTGTTAGCAGCTGGCCCAGATGCCTTCAAAATTTGTAACCTGCACTATCTAGGAATTTGAAATATTATGAGAGTTTATTGTTAATGTCTTATTAATGGCTTTTAGCTGATAGGAAACCACAGACATCTTCCTCCGTAGACAACAACACAAATTGCTGAAGTCTGCTCTTTATATTTTAACACTTCCATGGTGGTGTTTAATTTCCCAATGCTGAAATTAATGAAGTTGCCATTCCTTTGGGGTACTTGTTACTCTGAGGTACAGAGTGTTAAGGGGTGGCAAGGGAGGGTTCATTGACACTTGATTCTGACTTAATCTGAAGAATGCAGATTTTAGAAGTATACATCTGCTCTGTGCTGGTGTATTCCATGTTCAGTCCTGGTTTCATTGTAGTGACCTGGAACAGCAGGAGCCTTTAGGCTGTTGTTTGGCTCCAAATAGTGCATCAAATCAAATGCAGCCTGGCTTTATTTTAACCTTTTACTGGAGGGGTGCTTTCTAATGCAAAAACAGTGCCAAGTCAGAAGTTCTGTACAATTGCTGTAGTTTCATAGGAAAATGAGAAGTCCCAATGAAAGACAGAAGAGCAAAGAGTCAGGACTTCTGGTGTTATGATGCATGCTTCTGAAAATTGAGAGTATTTATTTTAACATACCCCTTTATTTTTCTTGTAAAATAGCTTGAATAGAGGGAGTGTGCTGTGTACGAGTAGCATCTCATTGCTGTTTTTATTGAAACAAGATTGGAATCTTTTTCACTGTGGACTCATCCCTGGGGCACTCCAAGTTACAGTTACCTATGAGCTAAATTTTCTCTGATTGAGAGGAAAACAAAAAAAATCCTGATTTTTCAATTATCATGATCAGCAGATGAAAAAGAGCTTGACTATAATCTTCTAAAAGGTATGGATTGGCTTTTAAGTGCTGTAGACTGTAATACCGCAGTGTGAATTGGTCAAAGCTGCACTGTGGTATACAATCCAAAGTGTTAATGGAACAGCAACTTGAAGATTCCTTCACAGCGGGCATCAAATCCAGTCATGTGTGGTAGTTGAGCAAGTTTATGTTTCTTTATTCTATAAATAATTTTCCAAAGCAGCTTGTTTTCAGAATTACATATTGTAGTAATTGAATTCAGGATGGTTTTAGGGCTTGAGCAATTCAAGAGTATTTGTATGAGGACAGAGTTGTGTTGAAAGGGGCCATTAGTAGTATATGAAATATGCATTTTAACCTGGGCTATAAACATGTCCCTGATTCTGAAATAAAAGGGAATAGAGTGTACTCTAACTTCCAGCTAAAGCAATTTTATTCATGATTGTCTTTTTTCAAAGGATAAATTTAGTTTTCAATACACACTTCTTTTAGAGCAATGATTGACAATTACTGAGGTATTCAGAGACCTGGATTGCATTGCATAAAGTTGGCTTCTTTGTCTCTGACAACTGTTTAAGCTTTGGGAAGTGGATAGAGGTCTGAAAAAAACGGGGTCTGTGTTTATTTTTCAAGTGGAGGAGTAGAGCTTTCTGTGAATATCACGTTCCAGAATCTATTAATTTTGACAGCAAAATATATGGGGTATAGTCTGATGATCCAGAAAGTCTGACTTTTAGGATTTTTAGTGCTACATCAGAAATACTGTGCTACCCAGGTGCAAGGTGCTGATGTGACAGCAGCTTCACCAGGTTCTCTTTGTACTGACAGGTGTAACCCAAATCAGATGTTCTCTTACTATGTCACTCTAACTTTATGCAAGAACAGCTATTTCTGTCTTCTTTCCTAAAGCTTTCACAAAGCCAGCACAGAAAAAACAAAAACAAAAACTTCTGAATAATGTGTTTTAGTTTATTGGGTAGAAATATGACTATGCCTAATTGGTTAAGATTTGTTCTGCCAGTAACCCAGCGATGTACAGAGCTGGTTGTAGTGGTAGGAGAAGCCTAAGGGAGAGTCAGGAGATTGATCTCTGAGGATGGATGCTTTTGCCAGCAAATAACTGGCAGGAGCTAGCACCACTGCTAGAAAAGAATGCAGCAGCAATGCCTCAGGTTGCTTTGCAGCATCCTTGTTCCTGGTGGGGAGGAGTGGCAGCATCACTGGCTCACTGAGGATTATGGCAGGGAATGATTTTAGGAAACACAGAAATATTTATGAAATACGTCAGGTTGCTCTGGCTGAATGTGGTCCAGCAGGCTGTGGCATCAAATACCAACCATGTTATTATATTATATACATGATATATATACACTATATATACCATATATAATACATAGTATATTTTATATTGTGTATCTAGATCAAATATCTATAATATTTTATAGATATGATATTACTGTGAAGTTATGTTGGTACTTCCTTGAAGTGATGCACAGAGACTGAAAAATTAACATCCTGTTGACCACTTAGTGAGGCTCTAATGTATGTGGTTAAAGAAAATATGTATTTTAGACCTTTGTGAAATGGGACTCAAGAAGTTAAGAAGCCAAATGTATCCTCATATATAGCTTTACTGGCAAGAAATTACTATCCTACATTAGTGATTTCTGGAACCATGCTGATATTTTACATAGATCAGATTTTGTCAAAACTAATGTGAGCACAGTGCAGAATTTGTCACTTGAGTGTGCTGGAAAGGGCTGTGCTACAAAGCTAGACTTTTCTGTTTAGTGCACCAGTGCAGTTGTCTTTTTTCTTCAAGCAGAAAGAAAAAGACTGATGAAAGTAAATAAAAAATTATACCTAAATGAAATTATACACCTAACCTGTCACAAAATTCCCTGAAGTGGTAGAAACTTTTATAATCTCTGTACCAAATAGGCAATGAATAACTTATCTTCTGTTTCATAAAATTGCTTACTGCAATATTTATTGGTAAAGTGTCAAGTGTTATATGCCCACTCACCTCTGTGTTTTCATTTGTATAAAGCTTCTTTTTCATGTCAGCCCTTTGCCTTAGCTGTTTGGGCTTATATCTCAAGGCAGAAATTATAGCTGAAGAAAACAGTAATGGTGCCTAGCTGGGAAATCATATTTTGGTGGCTGCTGGAGCCAGGTACTGCAGATTCTTCTTGGCTCTGGCAGATTGATGCTCTACAGTATAACCCACTGACAGACTTTTAAGTGTCAAGCTTAAGGAATTTTTCAAGTCCACTCTAGTCCTTTGTGTTCCATTTGCATCCTTTGTGTAATTTTTATTTCAGTGAAAACCTCATTGTCTTCCTGTGTGGGTCATGTGTTTTGTGGTGTTTTGTTTGTTTGCTTGTTTTGAGGTTTTTTTCATTGGTTTTATTTATTTATTTAATTTTTTCCTTTTTTTTTTTGCGAGCCAGGAAAGAATAATGGAGGGGTAGCACTGAAAAAACTGTGGTGTTCATATGGCTTCTGGATTAATCCTTGAATTACTGTATTGAAGACGCTTGAAATTTTACAGTCTTGGCTGACAGGAAAACTAGGAGAATCTATCAGCAGTGCATAGTGGATAGGCCACATTCCTCAAATAATACAGTCAATTAAAAATTGATTTTTGTTCTAGGCAGCGTGGTGGTAATGTAGTGGGGAGACAGTGTATGCATTACCAACAGAGCACACATCAGTTAAGTGATATTTAGGTGATCTTCTGTCATGGGAGAAAGCAGTGCAGTTGATGATCTTTGCTACTGAAGAAGCTAAATTGAAGTGTCAGATACCAGAATTGCATTTTATTTCTAATATGTTGGCCTGCCAGCCTGGGAGAAGCTATGTGAAGTCGGTGAATATAAAGGGACAAAAGTGCTAAATCTAGCAGAACCTGAATGGTTTGGGGAAGATTAAACTATAACATGACTTTTAGAGCCTTCAAGTAAATGCATTTAAAGAAATTGAATTTTGAACTCCAGTTGCTGGACCTTTTGTCTACTACCTTTGTCCTTTTTCCCACACAGCAGATCAGAAATAAATTAAAGATAAGCATGTTTTGAATGGCACCAATCTTGTTTATTAAAAGCAAAAGAGGTTACAATGCCACTGAAGAGTTAGGAAAAAACTTTTTTTAAGGTAAATAAGGTCATTCTCAGTAATTGAACAGAGGGGGAAAAAAACCAACAACCTAAAGCTATTTATTGAAAAAATTATTTACCTCGGATGAGCAAGATTCTGAGTTACAGAATGTGAAGAGCTACTTTTTTCTAATATTGGAAATATTGGAAAGGTAGAAACATGCAGTCCTGCCAACTGGGCTGTATCCTCAACATGTATGCTAAGCCTGTGCAGTGCTGTAATAGCTCCCAAATCTGAACTTAGTCTTGTCTCTTAGAGCATCCGAGGCTAATGATAGCAAACTGCCCAACAGAATAGAAAAGGTGCAACAAGGCTTACTCAAGTAAATTTCTTTTTGGGGTTAAATGCTGCTGGGTTTTAGTGCTTTCGTAGTGTGGGAGGGAAGTCTATATGGGCTTCAAAACTATTTAACATTATTTGAATACAAGTGGCTAAGTGTGATAAGTTAGGCTTCCTTCTGTTAATTACAGTATTTCAAACAAGACTAATTTGACAGCCACCAGCTCATATTATGCTAAATACTTGCTGTAGTATAAGTTGGAGGTCCCCTTCCCCCTTCTGTGTGAATACTTTCATAGGATATTTAAATTTTAAAAGCTCTGCACCACAAATAGATAATATCTAATTACTTAACTAGGTCTCTGTTTAATTTGAATGATTGCTCTCTGCTAATGACTAAACTGAAAAGGTTTTTACCAGTCATTGAAAGAGACAAGTACAAAATACAATCAGATACTTTCTCTAAAATGACTTGCAAAAAATGTGTGTTATTTGTGGCAATTTTTTGTAGAGAAGTCAGTTTACTTGACCTGTTGCAGTGAGTGGGTCATTTATTGGAAATAAGAAATCTTTGCTTTCTTCCAGGCTTTATTCAATGGGTGGCATTTTTAAATTTGAGTTACTGTTCTTTATTCTCTAGAGTAGTGCAAAACAAGCTGACTACTAATCTTGACTAAAGCTAGATATTGTAGGTATTGTTATTTGATATTTCAAAAATACCCACTGATGTTTAGCAAAATATAAGAAATCAGCTCTCTTCTTGAAGTTCGTGCTTTGTGAATAGTCCGAGATGTAACTTCCTCAGTATTTATACAAAAACTACTTGAGCTGTAACTTTTCTTTTACGTTATTATTGCAGTTTTATCCAAATTCCACCAGGTGCTGCCAAAGAACATACAGCCAAAGCAAAGTTTGCAGCTGAAGTTGCTTGGAACATGTGTACAGGCTTGGAAGAGTACAGCCATTAAAACCTTTTTTTCAGGAGCAGGGGCAGCTTCCCTACATGCTGAAGAGCATGGCCCTTTTCTTTGTAACCAAGCAGTAGGAACGGAACGATTTGACACAGTGACATCAATGAGGGGTGTCATGGTTTTAAAAAATACATTTTTCCTTATGGCAGAAAGCTGTTTGTTAACAGGCTTTAGGTGAGGAATGCACTGCTTTAACAAGCAGTTATGTTTTTGTAAATATTCCACTATGTTGCTATAATAGTTTTGGTGCACGAGGAACTTCTTGTAAGATACTGAAATCACTGAAGTTGAGTGTGTTTTTTAGTTCTGCAGGGTTCCCTTTTTTTTTAATTTGCGGTTTGCCTTGCTTAGTCAGGAGTTTTGCATATCACAAGTCAGTTCTGTTTCAGGTTTTATCTCACTCCAGGAAGAAAATGTGCTTCAAAAAGCCAAGGTTTGCTTGAGGTAATAAGAGCCCCAAACTTGTGACTGATCACAACAGTGCAGTGCAAAATGCTCAGGCAAACAGCGCTCGTAGCAGCAGGAATCAATTCAGAGACTTGGCGCAGAGCAGTTTCTATCCTGCTTCCCTGGTGAGTTCAGCCATTGTGCTTATGACATAAAAAGCAATATGCATTTTAATTGCTCTACTTCTCTTTGAACTGTTGCTCAAGTATTAGTATGGTTCAGGTCAAAAAGGCTGGATAATGGATAATGCAGTTTATTGCTTGCCAGAAAAGGGGTGATCTGCGCGTGGTAGTGTTGGTGATGCAAAAAAAACCCCAAGCTGTGAGCTACTACATTGGGCAAGGAACTTTAAGGGATTAGCCTCATAGCAGGTAATCACTAATCACTGGAATTGGTACCATTACACTCTATTAATGCTGCGTTGTTTTCTTTTATGCTTTATTTAATTAAAGCCTTGAGTTTATTGTCATGCACAAATGGTTTGTGTTTGAATGCTTATTGAATGTTCAACAGCAAAAGTGAAACAGGAAAGATTCTTTGGGGTGGTCTGGCGTAATTGCAAGGATCAATATTTGTAAGTGAAGAGGAAAGAGAAATCTGAAATGGAGCTGTTACTTTAAGCAGGAATATTTCCAGAATGTGACTGTAGATAAGTCTGCACAAAGAAACTCCTTGCTTGTAAGAAATCCATGGCAGTGGCTTCACCTGGCAGGATTTAATTATTTATTAAGCATTATGCTTGGCTTCCCTTGAGATATGATCTTCCCTGTGCCTCCCTCCTTCTACAAAAAGAGCATCAACTAATGATTTGAAGTTGGAATAGAGAATATTTTTATTACTTTAGATCTCAAAAAATATAGCATGTTGGTACTTTGCTTCTGTTCATAACTCTATGTGTACAATAGCTCAAGATTTCTTTGCCTTTCCTGAGTTCCCATTTTAGTGCAATCCCAATGTACCTGACAGGAAAGGAAAAGGAGAGAACAAATTATCCTACCGATGGGAGATTAGATCAACATGGGAACTAGGAGGTGCAATACAGATGCTGTGATCAGATGCTCAGAGCCAAAATCCTCACAGTCCTTGCACTGTTCTAATCAAAGGTACTGAAGTCTGAGCAGTCCTCTGATGTGGTCTTATCAGTTTGAGTATAATGTAAATCCTGTTCCAGCAGCTTTGTCCGATCTGCCTGTAGCTGTTCCGAACCTTTCAGTAACAGTTCACTGAAGCAGAAAGAGCCCTGTGAATTGATATTATAAACCTGCATGGTTGCTTTATTCATTGTTGAAGTTTTTTTTTTTTTTTTTTATTCTATCAGCGTGAGCAGGGGAAAAATGTTCTAAATGCAAAAGAGGATAAGCTAATACTATAATCACATCTGTACCCATTTGGAGCACAATCCCATTGCAAGATAATACAGAATACTATATGTTTAATTTATTTTACACGTTCAGAGAGATGGTTAAATTTCCAAAGTGTTGTTATTTCTTGCTGATGTAGAAAAAAACTACCATGTGACATTATAATAATCAGGAAATAATAGTGATGGGAAATAAAAGCTGCTCATCATGCACTGAGTCTTCCTAGATGTCTGTATTTTTCTAAGCACCACCTACCTGCTCCCTTTGGGACTGAGATGAATCTTAGAGAGTCAAGATTATATTGTAGTCACTTCTTGCTGGTGGGCATTCCTTACGGGAGTTCAAGAGCGTAAAATTTCTCTTTAGTCTCACTGCTTTGATATGGTATTTGCCTAATAATCAAACAAATTAAAGTGTGGAAAAAAAAAATTAGGAAACTGCACTATCTTGAAATAAAGGGGTTGAAATATTAAATTGTGTTTCTTACAATAATGGTGCCATGCCAACACTTATTCTCGAAAAAAAACAGGTTTTATGTTGAATATCAGTACAGCTTTGGGTATTTGAAAGAACACACATATTAGTTGAACTTCTGAAGTGTTATGTAATCTAAAAAAATTTGGCTTCATACTTTAAAGATCTTCTGGAGAAATTTAATTGACATTCATGATTAATGCAGATCACTTTTATTTGTAGATTTTGGTGTGTGCTGTAATGAGTTCTGCTACTTGATACATTTTCTCTCTTGTGTGAGGATAGGAAGATTTACAAAGTCAGTTGCATTACCACCAGAAAGTGTTTCAAATGGAAATCTAAGATGAGAATTAGTTAGAATTATGTTTTGTACACTCCTCTTAAAATTTTGTGTTCAGTTTTAAAAAAAGCACTCTGGTCAGAAAGCTAGGGTAGTGAATAGCTGTTATTTTATTTTTTATTTTTATAAAAAATGTTAATTATTTGAAATACGTAAGGAAAAATGGAATACCAAACTCAATTATAGGGCGGTAATGAAGCTTTTCAGCTCTTCATTGAAATCAACAAGTGTAACAATTGCTTTTGTGGACAAGTAATGTTTTTATATTTCCTGTTTAATATTTTTACTTCAATTTATTTCCCATAATAGTCCATGAAAAGGCAGACTTTGTTTTGGTATTATCTGATGACTTAAGCAACCACAGAAAACTAGAGGTCAGTTCTTATCTTCAAAATAAATTTTAAAAATAAATAAATAAATGAAAAAGCGATCCAATGCAAAATCCTGCATCCAGACCCCCACTTGTTGAATCCTTTTTCTGTTGATAGTGCCCAAGTGAACAGAGCTCCAGTAACCCTGTGGGGAAACTCTATGTGCTACATGCCAGTCCCACCTGGGAACCTACAAAGTGAAATAAGGCTGAAAGCTCTGCAAGAAATTGCAATAAACTGTAATAAGAGGGAGAGGGGTGGTTTTCTTTAGATTATGAGAATTGTATGTCCTCACTGATTCATTACCTGTATGTGTTTACATATAGCAGCAGAAACTAAAAAAAAAATTTGGGTGGATACAAAACGATATCTGAGAAGTCTTAGTATGTGACGTGAAAGATCTAGCTGCCTTATGGGATGAAAAGTGGAAGACTTGTTTTCTCTGTTTTTAAATTTTTAGATCAGGTAGAATAGTAGGGAATGAAAAACTTTTTTTGTTAATTTCACATATTTAAACAATTCTAATTTTACAGGACTGCTGCTGCTTTTTCCATATATAGGCATTCCTCTCTTCCCATCAAATAGTTGTATGAGCTTTCATAGAATGAGTATTTTTCCTAATCCTTGACAAAGGATTGCTTAATTCTCACTGTAAACTCCAGCTAAATAATTCTGACAGTTGTAAATACAGTAAAAGGTAAAGAGGAATAAATTGACTTAATTATGCAGAATACTAACTTTTTGGTATGTACCCACACCACTCACCAATCCAGATGTTTTGTGTATTGACCATGGGACATGGCCATCCCTAGATTATGAAAACAAACCTGTTTGTATTAGCAAGATGAATGTTTAAGTAATGTAGTCATCAGGTCCTCTGTCTGTGATCACTCTCAACATTTGCATTGATTAGGAGGAAAAGCAATGCCTATTTGCAAGGCCAGAAAGTTTAATTACCTCGAGTTTATTTTTTCATTTGTTTTGATTCATTTACACATTATATATTACTATGCTACTTTTCTTCTAAAATAAATTTTAGGGGATTCTGAAAGGATTATGTTTTTTTTTTTTTTTTTTTTTTTTTTTTTTTTTTTTTTTTTTTTTTTTTTTTTGTATTAAATCTTTGAAAAAATTCCTCCCATTTTGTTCTCTACAGAGCTGTATTATTTGTCCAGGGATGAGCTGCATTCAACATTTTGTTAACTGAAATGGGAAGTGACAGACTGACTAAAAGAAAATCTCCATGCCAAAGAAACAAATATTACTTTTTTTTTATTATTTTTTTCTCACAGATTACTGTAGGCCTGGACACAGAAGCCTGAGATTGCAGATGCACAAAGGTTTCATATTGATCCATGTTAGACTAATTTGATAGAAGAGCAACTTCAGTATCCTCTTATTTTGTCCTACAGTATTTGATTTAGATGGTCAAACATTGAGAATATTGTATGGGAAAGGAGGGATTGGAAAAGAGAGACATTAAAAAAATAATACAGATTTGTTAGCTATATTTTGTTTGCATTGATTTTTGCTGTGGATATATATCTTTTGATGGCAGCTGTCTTCAAAATAATAGCATAATATATGATACTCTGCTACATAATTTTGTATTTTATTACTTCTTTTTACTCATATTTGCAGAATAATTTCATCATTGAAGTTGGTCAGTACCTGCACAGTCAGCAAAGATGTTTTTCTTTATTGAATTTTGAAAGTTTTTTTGGCACAATATGAGAAAGCCATAGCTATCAGGGGAAAGTACAGAGTTGAAAAATGGAGAACTTATGAGGATATTCTGCAACATGGGCATGAGGAAGTGTAAGTGACATTCTAGTCTTGCAGAAGTAGGTCTCCAGCTGCAGGGGTGCTCCATCCAACAGAAGACAGCTTTTCAGTTCAGGTTTATCATGTTTAAGGGATGCTAGGGTGCTTGTGTCTGACTGCATCTGCTGTTCTCCAGGTCCTTCACCATCATACTGGTTGAGGAAAGGAGCAATATAAACTAAGTACCATACATCTCTCCCACTCTTTCCAGAAGCTTGAATGAGGAGGCAAGTCCTGCTCTTTCTTTGCTTAGGTGGAGCAGGGAGCATGCATTTGATAGAGTTACCACTTCAGAGACATAAATCTTGGCTCAATTGAAAAAAGACCACAGGGATTTTTCTTGTGTTATATTTACGTGAGTTAAGGAAACATGATCTGAAAATTATTGTCTAATAAGAAGAAACGGGAAAGCATGGAAACATGCTATAATCTCCTGGCTCATATCCTAATTTTGTTACTGAACTTCATATTGGGTGTCTTCTGTCCCATCCAATAGAAATTAATCCAAAGCATCCATTTTGTAGAAGCTGAGAAAAGACTGGCTGTGTAGTAAGATGGTGTAAGCCTTAGTGAGACAGAAAGGGTAGTTACCACCCGGTGTCATCACATCATTTGCAGAGCAGTTTTATTTGTAGCTCAGCAGTTTTATTTGTATTTTGCTTTCTTTTCCTTTCTTTTTTTGACTCATGTGAATAGAATGTTCTGTCAAGTGTGCATTTGTTAGTCTCACTGTCATATGTCTATTGAAGACATAACAGGCCTGCACTATCAGTTGCCTTTCATTACCCTTGTCTTTACTCTCAAAGGTCATCACCTTGTGTGTGAATCAAATTTTGAAAAGAGTATTTTCCTTAGGAGTGGAATTGCAGCCTGAACAAAAAGGCAGTGCTGTGGAGAAAATGAATGTAACGTATTCCTCAGCTTCCTTTTAACTCTTAAGTAAAGTTAATTCAGCACCTTTGTGTGGGCAGATTGTATTCTTCCCTGTCAGAGTTGCAGTTGCTTTTGTTTTGTTTCACATTTGAATAATACATTTGATTACCATGGCAAATGTTGCAGTGTATGCATGCCTGACTGTAGTGCCTAATTAACTGATGATAACAAGGCAGGATTGCCCTCTTCTCTTTCATAAGCAATCATATACATGACAGTTCTTTTATCTTTCTTCAAAATTGACTTGCTCTCCTGACCCTTTAGCAGCTCCTGTTTTGTGTGTTTACCTCTGATGTCTTTGCAAGACTGTTAATTTTCTGTGGCATATCCTATCTGGTTGTAATTAACACAGTGAACAGTGAAATGGTTCTGCTTGCAGATGCCTAATGGAGGAATGATTTCTTCCAGTAATTATACATTTTCATTTATTTTTTTATATATATATATGTGTGTGTGTGTGTGTGTATGTATATATATTTTAGAACATCTACAGTGTTATATTACTGTTTAGGTAGGGAAAATAAACTAAAAAAAAATAGGTTTGCCTGCTCATAATGGGTCATCTCAAGTACACTTAGAAGCGGTCAGTGGTACGTTTGGTCAAGGCTTGCATTTAGCAAAGTTAAATTGGAGGTTAACAGTGCTGTCTCAATGCATGTATTTAATGCTGAAGTTGGAGGCCTGTTCTTATAATTAGAAACTTCACAAAGCACTTGACCTATTTTAAGGAAGCATTAAAGTCACATGTATATAAAGCAAATATTTTCCAGCCTTGCTCCTTAAAAAACCTGAGCTTAGATTTCAGATAAATGAGAGTAGGATTTTTATTTATCGTTTTATAGCTAGGCTGAGATTAAAGCCATAATGAATACAAGTTCAAAGAGAGGAAGGTATAAGAGAAAAGGTTGGTAGTTACAGCAATAAAAAGAGAGGCAAAAAGAACAGCTTTTCTGAAGGACTCAGGCTGGAATAATAATGATAGAATTGTCTAAATCGATATATCTCTTGTCAGCCTCACGTCTGATGTTTGAATCAGTCAGGTCTTTTCTGCAAGAGCTTTCCTCAGGAATATTGAATTATTTATTATTTGTATCTTTTTTCCTTCTCTTTCTGATGATTTTTTTTTCTTTTTTTTCCTGACTTAGTAAAATTTGGTTTTTATGCTGCCAGGTTCAATGTTGTCTGCTGTTTGATAAATAGCAGTAATTGGATGTATAGCAGAAGTCGTGTAAAAATGTATGACTTCAATTATATCTAGAACCATTTTTTCTTTATATTGATCTTTTTTTTCTATATAAGATCTGCTCTTCATAGCCTGAAGTGCTGCTTTTTTAATTTTTTTTTTTTTTTTTTTTTTTTTTTTTTTTTTTTTTTTTTTTTTTAATGGAATGTTGTTTTGAATCAGTTCTCTCTAAGCAGCAAGTGCCATTCAAATAGTGATACATATTGTATTCTAGTCAGATGAAGGATTGCATTACTTCAAAATTACAGTGCCTTCTTAGAGTCCCTGTTTCTCTTGCCTGAGATAATGAAATGATGGTAGTGGTCAATTACTGAAAATGCCTCTCATTAATAAGCATAACACAGATAAAATTCAAGTATGTGTTTTGGAAGGCACTTCCATGTGGCAAAGCTCTTCTCATTTAAGTCTACATTTATGTACCATGGTGTTCAGCCTTGTAAATATTATCAAAGGTGATACTATAATAGGAACATATTCTCCGTGATTTCAAATATTTTTTTGTATTCTCACTTTGCTCCAATTGTGATGGTTTTAAATTGTTTCTCTCCTCTTTATGTCAGTGCATGAGGTGATAAATAATTTGATGCAAATAATGGATGTTGATTTCTTATAAAAACAGTTAGTATGCCTATCCTGAAATATTTTTAAAAGTCAGAAAAAGTCTGAATTTCACATTTGGACTGGGATTGTGGTTTGCCCTGGTATAGGATGAGGGACTGGGTAGAAGCTGAGGTCTGAATGCAGGCTTTACCAGAGCTGAAGACTCTGCAGCGAGTTTTTGCAGAAGATTCTGCTGTTCTGCACATTGGTTTTTATTGTGCATGTCTTTGAGGGAAATGCAGTGAAATTTCTCCTTGTCCTTATTAAATATCTTTCCTGTTCATTACGTAAGCCTTTGTGTGCCAGACTTCATGCTTCAAACTCTTCTAAAGAGAAATTCCAACTAAAGGGTTATATAAACAGTCATATTTATCCAGTGGATCAAAGGGAATATCCCTCACAATCGTGGTTAATTTGTGTCATTTGAAAATGTAATTACCTCATGGTTATTGCTAGCTTTATACAGTCCTAGTTTGTGTTTTTAAAAGGCAGTCATGCTCCAGTTTGGTAGTGGACTGGAGCACTGGACAGGCTGGCTGAATCCTGCTGGTCTTTCTCTGGTAGATGCCCCACTCATTATAGCACAGGATCCCTGGAATGAGGGAGGGCAGGAATTGCAAATTTTGCTTCAGTAGTTGTAGTAAGTCAGTGAATTGGTAGAGAGTGTCTTGATTGCAGTGGAGGCAATGCTCAGGATGTTAATATGTGTATTTTTGCAGCATGTGTATATTGGCAAAAAAATACCTCCTGTCTCTAAAGTGTTTTGCTTAGGAAACCCGAACTTTATGCAGCTCTTTCTGAAGGATTATTTTAATGTAATTTATTTGAAGACTGTCAGAAATGCTTGAACTGTTCTGTAGATCATGAAGCTGGGGTTAATTAGATAAAAAGAAGTTGGAGATGTTTTTTTTACCCCTTTTTAAGCTTCACGAGTCTTCTGTTTTTTCCTGTAGCAGTTTGACAAAATTGCCTTTCCTACCGGCAGTCTGTTAGGTGCTGTGCACAGAAACAAAACCCTATTGTTTTAGATTTTCTTTGATATCATGTAGGTGTCTATGCCATACCACCCACACAGTAAAGCAAGTGAGCTGTGAAATATATTCATTGTTAGAGTACAGGGGAAATGGAGGCAAGCAATCGGCAGTAATAATGTACGACAGCAAGGGGAGGCTGCCAGCATTACCTGCATTATTTCAGTTGCCTTTTTCATTATAGGTTGGGGAAATAGGCAGCAATTCGATTATGGCATGATTTGGGATGGAATTGCTTGCCATTCACTGACCCTGTCACAAGGGGATCAAATGAGAAGTCAGCTCAAATAAAGTTTATAGTGCATTAACTGGACCAAGCGTTGCCGAGCCTGGGAGCAGGATTTTTCATCTTTCAGGGTTTTGTAACTGCTTCTCAGATATATTTGTACCTTAAGGCAAGGGGGAAGGGGGGAAGAAGGGAGGGGGAGGAGAGGAAAAAAAAAACCACAAAAAAAAGGAGGATTGGTTGAGATGTATAGGAATGAGCTAGCTGTCCAATAGCGTGCATTCCCCTCCCCTCCCATGTGCAAATCTCGGCTCCTCCCTAGCTTGTGGGAAGCAGCATGATTAATAACACTGAGAGAACCTGCCTGTTGGATTATTAATTTTCCATCCTTTTTCCCTTCTCTTACACATACCCCTGACGCTTTCCCTTTTTTTTAAAAAAAAGCTTTTCTCTTTTCTTTCCCCCCCCCTTTTTTCGTCTTTTTTCTTTTTTTTCTTTTTTATTTTTTTATTTTATTTTTTATTTATTTTTATTTTTTATTATTATTTTCTTTTTTTTTTTTTTTCTTTCCCTCTCATGGAGCTAACCACCAGCCACTAACATTCTCGTGGCTATCCAACCCTGCAAGGGCTTACTTCACAGTGGGGTGAGTTTGTATATTAAAATAAGGGATTCTGCAAGGAAGCAGCAAAAGAAAAAAAAAAAAAAAAAAAAAAGAAAGCCAAACCATCCCTGTGATGCTTGATTACAGTACAGTTACCTTCAGCTAGAACTGCTACAACTAGATTTAATGCTGACCTAGAAGGCAAGAAATGTGTTGCAGTGTCTGCCTGTTCTGGAGAGTACTGCACTGCATGGACAGATAAACACTGCTTCTCATTATTCAAACTCATTAAAAATGGCCCTTTAGAAACCCTGATTGCATAGAGAGGGTGCAAATTGGTAGAAAATGGGAATTAGTGGCAGTAATTGGACACGATGCTTTTTTTTTTTTTTTTTTTTTTTTGGTGGTGATGCTAGTTATTTTTTTTCCTTTTCGGGTTTTTTCATGTTTGCTTTTTGTTTTATTTTTTTAACGAGGCTTTTACAAGACTCGTTGTAATGACAATAGGTTTAATTTTGCCATCACAAATATATCAGTGCATTATTGATTTTCGTGGAATAATCACAATAAAATATCCGTAGCAGATGACAGATATTTTGGGTGGGGGAGTCTCATGCCAGCTGAGGAGAGTTTAGCCCAATGTGATAGAATGGGTGCTGATAATGTTTCACGTGCATGTGATACCGTGGGGTTCTCTCTTTTGATTCGCTGACCAGGTCATGTGTCCAGTGTATATAAGGGAAATATGGGATCCAGGAGTTAATGTTTGAATTTGGATGTCTAGATTTTATTACTTTTATGAAATTACTATGTTGTAACACTGTGCAATGTATTTTATTATCCTAAATTAGTATAGCAAGACTAAGAAATCTGCTTTTGTTAATTCACAGTACAATACAGGAAACTACCAAGAATTTAATGTCTTGAAGGAAAGTATAGAATATATAAAATTTTTAATTAAAATCAAAAGTTAAATGCTGGTAAACTAATACCAAATATTTTTGTGTATATTTATAAATTGATGTATGTCTACGTACAGTTGGAAGGTTTCTTTGTGACAGGAGAAGATGAAATAATGCATCAATTAAGCACTATTAATGTGTTCTTAGTGAAAATAGGATGGCTGGTGTAATTTTCATTTATTTGTTTTTAAGCCATGCAGTGGATGTGGAATGATAAGAAAATGAGGTGTATAACATCTCTGGTTTGGATTTGCATAGTACATGCATTGCAGCTGGTTTTAATTTTTGCCCTGAATTTATGTATTAATATGTTCTCTTATGATTTAAAAGCAGTCATATAAGAAAGACAGATTTCTTAATACCAGCACAGATAGTGTATGTACAGGCATTTTGCACATTTTCTCATAAAAATCAGAGTGCTGCAAGTTGGAAGGGACCCACATGGACCAGGGAGTCCAAATCTCCTCTGTGTGTTTTCCTGTATATAAATATATCTTCAATACGTATAACAAAGGTATATCTAGTTAGATATTTGCCTTCAGAGATTTATCTGGAAGGAAATCTTTTCTAAACTTCAGGTTTAGACCTTCTTCTTGTCAGCCTTTAAAAATGTGTACTGTTAACAAAGTAGTCTCAGTGTTCAGTCTATCTTGGTATTGTTTTAGTACTCCACATAATGAGGGAGACACGTTGTCATTCTTCATTTTCAGATGCTATTTACTAGGAGTTTTTCCTTCGCTGTGGAAGGACCTGTTTCCTTCCTAGAAGGCAGTTTATAATGGTATTATAAAGATACTGTTTCCAATTCAAGTTTGAGAGGCACAGAAAACCTTGGGGCAGTGCTTTTTTGTTTGGTTTATTTGTTTATTTTTATTGCCCATGAGATTACCAGTACATTAGTAGAAGGACTTGTCATTGATTGATTACTGAGCCCTAATTGTTTTTTATTCCTTTTTCCTATATTAAAGTTTGAGAAACCAAGATTTAATATGTATGCAGGCTATGACATAGTGTAAAAAAAACCCCACTGAAACTATTGAAGCTTTTTATTCTTAGAATAGTCTCGATAATAATACAATTTATTTCTAAAGATGTGCATTACTTTTGTCTTTATAATATAACTCTTCCTCTCTAATGCTGAATCATACATAAACACAAAAGCAATAAATGTGTTTATGAGTCCAGTTCCATTCTGATATTTGTATATTCTGTCTTCCTTTGCTCTCAGTCAGCAGTAGCCTGATGTACCTCTATCAAGTAATGCCTTACATTGACAGTTAGCTAGTGTCATACTAGCTTTGAGACATATCTTATGCTGAGACATTGTTTTCTCTTTTTCGTTTTTTTTTTTTTTCACTATGGCTAAATATTCATTGATTTTGTTCTTTTGGGTGATAAGAAATTAGGTCATGTAAAACACAATAGCATGGAATGGGATTTTTGATCAGGCTGTTGAACCCAACCTCAAACTCAGACTAGGAAGGCAGAATAACACTTTGTGATCTCTAAAACGTTATTGTTTATTGGGCATGTTGATTTTTAGACCTCAGTAATTATAGATCTGTGAGGTGTTCTGAAGCTACTGCTTGTCATCTTTATTGAATTTTATAATCTAATGCAGCTTAATGATACATTAAAAAAATAAAGAACGTATAAATAGAACTGTTGCAGATTTAAGTAGTCGGTGTTGACGTTTTTCATTTTGATTGTATTTTTTATTAAAGGGTAAAAGCAAGTAGGAATAAAATAATCCACAGGGAATAATTCTGAAACAAAACTGCTTGAAAATGCATAGTGGGTAGAATCTCTTCCAGTGTTGATCTGTAGAACAGTATTGCAACAGTACTGCTATGTTCTTTACACTGTAAATGGCAGATTTGTTCATAAAATTGCCTCCAAACCATGCAAGCCTTGTTTTCTCTCCATTTGCATTCACAGTGTTGACATGCATGGATCATCATCTCAGTAATCTGAAGAATGTACAGCGTTTCTGAACGCAGTTGTTTGGTTTTTTTTTTTTCTTTCAGCTTTCATTTATTTAATTATTGAGAAATTTAAGAGTTCTATCTATCTGGTTTTGTGGTGAAAAGAGATTCGTTATCTCTGTAGGTCGGCACTTATGATGTGTCCACACTTCTAAAGGCCACTGTTAGTAATTCTTAAAGCTCTTAGAGGAGTGATTAGGGAGTCATGATTGCTCACAAATTGAGTCTTTTTTCTGCTTGACACTGATCCTGTGATAGTCTCCCCACTTAATCCTCACTAGCAATTTGCCTATAGTTGCAGCTAACAGGAGGTGATTAGAGGGGAGTTGCCCGCTGCCTTTTTACTTCTGTTGTGGTGGCATATTAGACAGGGGCTAGTGAATCAAAGCAGTTTTCCTATTAACTCAACACCTTCTAATGCATTAGAGCCACTTTTATCTAATAACAGTGTTCAGCTTTCTAGAGCTATTTGAATGTTCTTTGCTATTGCTTTTCAAGCGTCACAATGAGCATATTTAAAATTGGAGAATAATAATAATAAAAAAGTAAAGCAGAATACCCCAAGTTGAAAGCAAAATAATGAAAGTACCAGGTCGCATATTTTACCAGGACGTGCATGTAACCCCGATTAAAATTACAAAGAATTTTCCTCCTGCATCAATAGGCAAGTAGGCTCCACTTTCTCTAAACATTACTTCAGTTGCAATCCTGGTGCCAGGGAACTGATGCAATACTTTTGAAGTGATAAGGGCATACATTTACAAGTGAGAAGAGCACCGATGAAAGGGTGATAAAGAAGAGTTAACTTTTCCAATAATTAGTTTTGAGGAAGAATATGAAGAGCCTGAGTGAAAAATCTGAAATACTTCAACATTTGATTTAATTTTTAATTTAATTTCAATATGTAAAACATACCGTTGATGAGTTAGCGTTTGTTATTTGATTAGTCTGATACAGCATCTTGTTTTAGACTTGGCTACTTTTTGTGACAGAGATCTCAATTATTGTAGTTTGTTTGAAAGCAATTGTGGTGATGGATTTCCAAGTCCTGTGAACTGACAGTCTGAGAAGTGTCCAACAGCAAGCTGACTTGAGTTTATTTTTAGGGGTCAGTGAATCTTAAGATACACAGCGTGCATGAAATACAGTGCAAATATGTCATGTTATAAATACAATTTCTTGGCTTTACATAATCTACCACTGGGCTATGTGTTAAGCACAGGTTTGCATTGCAGTGTCTGTGAGGAAGATTACCAGTCCAAGTTCAAATAGCCACCTCAAGTGCAAAATACAAAGGTAGTGGTGAAGAAGAGTATCTCCCTAACTGATAGATTGCTTGAGACAAGGAACAAAAGAGGTGGCATCTCTAGCTGCTACATTATTTGTCATTTTAACTTCTCTCTCCCTTTTCTGTTCTTGAGGTTCATTTTGCTGGTGATAAAGATAAATTTTAGGAATAAACCAGTGAATATATTTTGTGTTCTTTAGAGTGAATAGTATCAGGAAGTTGTATTTTAACAAGCATTAAGAATTTGAAGTTGACTGCTAAAATACAGGAAAACATGTATTCCATTACTTAGGTGGCTCAGACTCAGTGCATCCCACTGAGAGTCAGTCACCTCAATGTCACCTGTAATCCCAATTCCTAATTAAAGCTGATCCTACAAGACAAGGATGAACAATAAACAACAAAGTTTTCTCCTTTTAGATTCTCAAGAGACTGTTTTATATGCAGCACACACACACACATGTATAGATAGTTAACTAAATGCATCTGTCTATCCTGAAATCCTGAAGTGTCATAATTTTTGAATTTGTCACAAGTCTGTCATGCCTTTTGTCAATACATCTTCAAGCACACATCATCTCTAACCATTTTTTTGCTATGTGTTGGAATGCTATTTTCAAGCTCTGGCGCTTTTTTTTTTTTTTTGGGAAGTACAAAATCTTGAAAAATCCTAGTGCCAGTGTTTATGGCTCTTTTCATTTGACTGTCAGCAGCAGATAAGACAGTAGCAATAATCTAAATCAGGTCACTCCCAAATCACTCTTCCTTCTTTTCCATTTCAGCATATTACTGTCCTGTCTGCAGCTGTCAGCTATATAGAAAAAAGCAACCTTGTTATGAGGTTCACCAGTCCAAAATTATTTTGTGTTAAATTCTTGGGAGAATGCTGTTGGATCATTAGGTAATTCAAGATGTAACTGAGCTCTCTGATGGAACCAGTTTTCCAGGAGATATTTTGATCAGGAGCTCTGTTATCCTTCAACGTTTTTTGTCCTTACATTCTGCTTTCAGTTACAGATTGTGTTTCTCATTTTTAATGTCAAGTCATGGTATCTCTCCACTTGCCTTCTTTCCCTGGAAATGGAAGACAGAGAAACTGTTTTCTGCTCTGTCTTCATGTGTGGGGTTTTTCTGGGTGGTAAATACTAAACACTGAAAATGATATGAATTCATTATACAGAAGCTGTTGAGCTTCTGGTATTACGAAGCCATAAGGAAAAAAAGTCTCTCAGAACTATTTCTGAACTGGATTTCATGCTTTTTGAAGGTATACTAGATGCAGAACCCCAGAAAATATATGTAGTTTCTACACAAGACACACTGCTGTGAACCACTGCCTGACAGGGCATCTATCTTCCAGAGCTTAATAACCAGGACTTTAAGGTCTGTTTTGTTTATTTAAATAACACGTGTGTCTTGGCTGTAGGGTGAAATACTTGCAATTCATTTTTTTAAGGGCACTTAATACCACAGTTTTTGGTTCCTGTTCTTCTGTGCCATTTTCATGAAGAAAGGAGGCTCTTTGATTTTTCTGGTGTGTTGCTGAAATAGATGCAATGTTAAATTTCCACTGTTCTGCAGGGAAAACTGGTTTTGGTCATGTGAGCTATTGATGGATTGTGTTAAGCGTCGTCTTTGTATTTTTTTGAAGTTAGTAAATATGATGGATTTATTGGAAAGGTAGATTTATCTATAGTATTACTAGACTTTTTTGGTAACTTTTTAAGCTAAATTTCTGTCTTTTTCTTTTTGGAGGATTTTAGCAGAAAAGTACAAGTTTTTAATTGGTGATTACAGCCCAAAAGTGTATGAAGTCCATGGAGATGTACAAAATCACTGCCCTGAAGGAACAAGACTATTAGTAATGTTCGTTAAGGTGAGAAAAATAGTACAGGATGGATGAGATCCAAAGTGATTGAGATTTCATTATATTTACAGCTTGCTGTGCTTTCCCCAAGGATTAATTGTAAAATTGGACAAAGCAGGATTTTATTCTTTCATCCTTGAAGTCTCTCATGCCCTACGTACTCTAGTACAGCATTTCTCCTGGGGAATGCCATGGTATCCCCTGCATAGGTTGTGGCTAGAAATGATTTCCAGTTCCAAGTGGATGCTCTGGACACATTTTAGGTCTGTGTCAGGATGAGAACTGTGCACATTCTCTGCTCCTGCTGTCTCTGGAAGGCAAACCCAGGGTGGGAAGGGACAAGGGCTGCAGTCTTTTTCAGAATCCACCTTACCTTACCATGCATAAGGAACCACAGTGAATCACAAAGGAAGCACAGCTCTATTTATGGTTGCAGGCACTCCAGGTTCTGCAGATGTATGGTGTTAGTGTGCAATATTACAGAGCAAGTAATTAAAAGCAGTTAAAATTGTTGCCTCAGCAATTCAGGCCTTTGATTTTACCTAATGGGGACTTAGAAGCTTTTTTGGAGACACCCAACAGGATTGCGTCAACAAGTCCAGGCTTTCCAAAGAAATTACAGCAGCTTAGAGATGTTATCATCACAGAAATATGCAGAATTGTGTGATAGGGCTACCTGTTATCTCATGGAGACATTGGAAGTCATGCTGTAAATATCTTACAGAAGTCTATTCGGGTTAGTATCCTGTTATATGGAAGTTTCTGGCTTTGTTTGACCAGTAGTGAAAGTGACACATTCATATTTTTTAAGCTTATATATCCAGGGTAGGAACTTAGCATTTGCCTTCACTTTTTGTTTAGACTCCTAAAGCATCTTTATGTTAAAAAAAAAAAAAAAAAATCATACCAGCTTTTAGTGCTTTTATTCTCTTTGTGTTTCTCATCATATCAAGATATTAAGGTTGATTTCTTCTGCACAGTGCTAGGAAGGTTGCAATGTTTACAGCTGTCTGTTACACAGAGTCGTAGCAGAAATAACATTTGTTATCACGTGCTATATTTCATTGTAATTGCTTTTTCTGAGATCAGCTTTGACAAAAATGTAAAAGTCTCCACTGTTAAAGGGAAGCATAATTTAGTAGTGTACTGAAGTGGGACTGGACATATGCTCTGTGTTCTGTGCCTTCTCCACCTTGATTTCTGTTGTCCAAAGCATTTGGGTAACAGGTTTCCATTAAACAGCAAGAAAAGTCTGTGAGGTTCTGCAAGGCAAAACTGTGTTATCTCAAGTGTCTGTTCATTATGGGAAATGATAGCATGGTAAGTAAATTCTAAAAGTGGAAAATAGTTGTGCTGTCTGATTTGTCAAAGAATACGTTTAATGTGATTTGTGTGTATTTCCAAGTTCATGGGCTTGGAAGGCACTTTACCATAAACTACCCAGAAGTTTAATTATCTTGCTCTGTTAGGTTAAATTACTAAACAGCTTCTTCAAAGATAGCTCTGTGTTTGAATAACTATAATATGCAGAAATGTGAAAATTGCTTTTAGTATGATACCCAAGTGGGATATGGTGGCTTTGTGGTGTCACATTTTGAGAAATTATTTAAAGGTACACAAAAAGACACTGTCACTGTGTTATTAATGTTAAAAATTGTTGATGCTCTGTGCAGTGTGTTTTTCTAATTAGAGAAAAGCTGTAGAGTACCATTTCCATAATCAACATGGGAACAGAAACTCAGCAAAATTCCATGTATTTGCAGTGAAACTGCTCCTCAGCAACATAAAAATGGCTTTTATAACATAAAGTCTGTAATTAGAATAAGTCAAATCAGTTGGAAATGATTAAAGCCAGAACAGGCTAAGCTGCCTTCTAAATATTTGTCTGGAGATTAGCCATACTCTTTCAGCCACTGAGAAGCATCTTTGATTTACTTATAATGCTTGACGTGGCAAAGATAATCCTGCAGAAGGCAAATGAACACAAATTTAGATGTGCTGTTAGGCTCTCTTTGTTGATTTGACAGGAGGCAGCATATTAGAAGTGATTTTGGAGAAATGAGTGGAGGGTCACATTAGACAAATTGCTTAACCCCCTCCCCCCCAATCATCAATTCAGATTCTTTTAAAAATGTACCCATTCTTTGAAGCTTTCAGGATGCACTTTAGAAGTCCATGTGGAATAATTTTCTGCATGTCTATGCGACAGTTGATGTGAGGCTCATTGTATTTAAAATTATAGTCCTGAGATGGAACTTTCTGCTTGTTGCTTGTCTGACATCAGCTATTAAAATACAAGTAAAGCTTGGCAGGTATAAATTTGAAGAAGAAAAGAGATTATGTAAGAAGATCAGAATAGTTAATATTAATCAGTTAGTTGTGAAAGAATGGTGATGTACTCTATAGAAGAGTTCTGTTGGAAGAACAAACAAGCCACATGGGTAGCTGGTTACTTACTGACACCCCATCACTGCACTTTTCATAGCTGGGAAGGAAAAGAGATCTAGAAGTCATGTGGCTGACAGGATGCAAACCTGGACTGGTCATTGCATCACTTTTTAGATTTAATGACATAATCAGAAAGTAACTATGAAACTTAGGAAAGTAACTTATGTTACTTATCAAAGTCAGCCTGTATTTTATGGTGGTGAATATCTGAGTTATATTTAACCCTTGACTGCACATGGTATAATGGCACAGAATGATGAAAAATTGTTAAGTATCTAAAGCTGGATTATGTGAAATGAGTTTGAAGCTTTAAGCAGTTTCTTGGTGTAGATCAGATTTGTACTTTGTGTAGTTTTCCTCTCATTTATAATCTCCACAACACCCCAAACTTTTTGTTTGGCTGGTGAAAATATAATCAGTCTAATGTATTCTCTTACTGAATTTTAAAAAAGACCATTAAAACTCCTTTAACGTGCTAAAGTAAGCTTCAGAGTGGGTTTCCATTTCATCTTTATTGAACTGAGGCTATAGCTCTCTTTCCCTTTGCACCACAGTGAGAGGCTGTCAATAATTCAATAGCCATGGCCTTGATGGGCCAAGGCCTAACTTAGACTTTAAACAGAGCCAAGCAGCTTGTCAGAGTGTGATGTGCTGTCAATGCCTGACTGATCTATACTGCATGAATTCTCCTTCAGCTCTTGATGTCTCCCTGGGAATAAAAAGAAGGCAATTTTAGAAGCAGACTTAGTGTGAAGCACCTGTTTGTTTGGAATTTTTAAGGAGGGGAAGTTGTGGTAGTAATGAAGCTCGATGAAGCCATTGCGTTTTTGCTTGGGGGAGTCTCATTAAATTCCTAATGGCATTGGTGCCTTTTCCAGCATCTTCAGAATAGGAAATCACAATATTTGTAACTGTTAGTACCTTAGAGCAAGTGAGGTGGAGTAGTCCTCACTAACTAATGGCAAGTAACTTTGTTTAAACCAAATTAACTATTCAGTTTCATTGATATTGTACTGTCAACTCTCAGTATTGTAGTAATGAAACTTTTGCAAAGCTGTTTTCAGGTGTTTTCCCCTCACAGCAATTGCTTTATATGGTACATTCAAATATTTTTTAAGTGCTATTTGTTGAATAGTTTACCTAGGAGCTGAAAAATTACTTGTTTTTCCAAAAAAAATAATGTAGAAAAAAAGTGAGATTAGGTGGTAGCTAGTGTACACTCTATACATAAATATAAAGGCAGATTTGTTTCTTAGGTGCCTTTGAAAAGGGAAAAGAAAGCTAAAATAACATTATAATTGACAAAATTAGCATTATGAAACGTGTGATAAGTTATATTCTAAAGCATTTGAATTTCAGTCTGTTGCTAAGCTTCTCTTACAAGATTTATTGGCATTTAAAAGATAAAAGTAACATTACTGTTCTTGCTTTAAATTCATTTTTTTGGTAATTGATTTCTTCACAATCCTTTTTTTTTTTAAGTTTTTCTCTGTCTGCAGAAAGTTTCATGAAACATGTACGTTCTCAGCCTTCAGGTAATTTTTAATAGAGACACAGGAGACTAATAGAAAAATGAATGAAACTCTTTTAATGTTTTAGAAATGCTGAAACCCTGTGCTAGTGTATGCAATAAAGCCATGGTGGGTTTTTTACAGCTAGTTATAAATTTTCCTTTTTAAAAGCTTACTTAGGAATTTCTCGTTTTTCAGAAAACTTGAAATTCACTATTTGGTCTCTGATGATGATATTGTAGCTTTCATTCTTCTCTCAGAGAGGCAGAGGCAACATAATGTAAAACTCTGCTGATAGTTTTTCTGGATTAAGGCTTGCTTTTAGTGGTGTGAGTGCCCTATACTCCAAAATTTAAGCTATCTGAAGTCCCTACTGAAGGCTGTGGAATGGAGAGAGAGTGTCAGATTTTCACTAAAACCAAAACAATTGAAAAAGGTAATTTTTTTTTCTTATTTTTTAAGTTGTTCCTTAAACTACCCATTAAATGTTCCTACTCTGTGCAAAGAAAGACTGCTTTGCTTCACTTACAGCTGAGAACTGTGTATAGGACTTGGCAAGAATCAAAGTGCAGTGTGTGGAGTGCAAGCAAGGTGAAAATACATAATTGAATATTGGCATGCTTGCAAAAATGCAAGTTGAAAGACACCTCAGAGACAGGAGTGAATTCTGACAGTTGTTTATGGTCTTGACTCAACTGCTTAATTGGGCAAGTAGAATTTGGTTGGTATTCAGCAGATGATCTGCAGAAGGATTAGAATGTGCTTCTTGTCCAGACTCTTCTCTGCTACCCTCAAGTCAGTAAGATGCTCCTCAGATGTGTGTTACATTATCTGGGCGTGTATCTCCATCTGAGTAGTTGCACCATGCCTGTGTCAGTAACATTTGATAGAATTAAGCTCTTTTAAAACCAGATTTAGTAATTGACTTTGTAAACTATATGCCCATGAGCCTTTCCTCCATCCCTGTGTAGAAACTTGAAAGGAGATGCTGGTGCAGCACCTATCAGCTTCTGTCACCACAGGGCTAGGGGTGGAAGTCCCCTCTGTGAACCTTTATAGTTCTCTGTGTCAGGTGACAGAAGGAAGGGAGCTTTTCCTTCCAGAGTATTTTGATCCCGACCCTTCAGAACTGGAAAACTGTGATTTTGAAATTCTGGTGTCTGAATGGAGCCGTTTGAAATTGGGTCACTTCTTGATGTGCCTAACTTTAGATATCTCGTTTAGGAGATATTATTAGCAAGGTTTCCCAGCCAGTGCTCATGGCAAAAGAAAGGATCATGTCACTGAGGGACTTCAGCAAATGATAGATATAGAAAGCAACATATAACAAAAAACTACTTTATTTAATCAATATTTATTATTTTTGTTCTTGGGTGTAGTCTAAATATCTCAAGTGCTAAAAAAATACCAATTTAAATACCAAATGCACTCCTACATGACTGAGATCTCCTGCATCTCTATCTTCATATCTTGATATCTCTTCATATTTTAGCATGTTTGATAGCTGATAAGCATAGATATCTTTTGCTAATGTAATCACAAGACAATCCACTAGGTTTTCTGGTAGTACCTTTCCGTAGAGACCTATCTAAGCCTTAGACATGAACAGAACTCTGTTAGTTTTGGTGTACAAAGGGAACTGTCTTTGTGGAACACAGCATAAGTTTGGAAACAGCCTTGCTTATTGTACAAAATCATTAGAAGCTCTGGATCTGTGAAACACAAGGAACTCATGGCTAGGTGAAAGTGAATAAGAATGAGGAGACGCACAAACTGCTTTTGCTCCAGGGCTGGTTTTAATGAGCTTGTCCCTAATGAGTTGTCCCTGCAACTAGCTTCAGGCCTAAACAGATGAGGCAGGGGTTCTGCTAAATTTTTGATGGGATTTGCACTGGTTTTATGAGAAAGCAAGCAGCAGAGAGTGCAAAGTTGTGTCATGAATCTTTTACAAGACTGGATTGTTGTCTGTCTTGTCAATAGGGATTGTAAGACCTGATTGCTAATAGAAGACATGCCACATGCTGCTTGTACTGCCAAACTTGAGTAAATATGGTAGCATTTTTGTCAAGGCAAGATTTGATTTGTCAGGAGCAGGGACGTGATGACCAATACGTGATGCTTCCTCAAAATAATGATCATTTGTTACTGATTACTGAATGGTGGTGGTTTCAAGCATGTACAGTCATTTCCAGAAGGAGACTGTGCTTGGACAGGGGCAATGAGGCTTACCATGGACCACTTGGTGTTTGTTCTAATGCAAAGGTAGACTGAAAAATTCATTCATCATTTGATGCTTTTATGTTGCCAGGCTTGTATTTGTAGTTTCATTTTATTTTTAATTATATGGATTTCTGTTTGGTTTGTATGAGCAGTTTGTTAGTAAAATAGAATTTATATCAAGAATCTCAATTTGAGAGAGTATTTTTTGATGTTTCCAATACATCTATTGTCAATACAAAAAAAACCCTGTCAACAGAAGTTGACAGTTTTGACTTATCCAACAAGATTTTCCTAGGGGCTTCGGTGGTTACCAAAAGACATATTTGCAGCCTTTATTGCATATTAGAGTAGTGCTCTTTTCATCTTCCATACTTACAGATGCATTGCACCCAATTTGATCATGTAACAGATGTAAATAAGCCTTGCTTTCCTAAGCTGCCTCTGTAGAATTTCACAGCAGTTTTTGGCAGTCAGGCTACAATGTGAAAGTTTGTCTGATTAAAATCTAGTTGTTCAGAAGTTTTCTTTCTACTGTGTGTTATTTGGAAAGTGCAAGAAAAAACATAAGAATTGCTAGTTTTTAGATTAGTTGACGTCTTAACGTGTTCCTCTAGTGTAGTTTGAATCCTTGTGTTATTTATCATGGCTTTCAAAATACAAATAGAGATTCATGGTGAAGGAAAAGATGTTTGTTATTATTTTACAAAGCTAAATTAAGGCTTGTGAGGAATAAAATAGTAAAATTATTAATCATTTGAAATTGTTACTGCACAAAGTTTAGCAACTGATTAACAGTTGCATTACAATTTCACCATTTTTAAAAGTAACTCTTAAGTAGCCAAAACATCTTTCAGTGAATCAAGGCCTTATTGTGTTCATATACATTAAATATGTCTCTATGGTATTTAATGAATTAAAATGCAGAGATGCAATAAGTGAGACTCAGACTTGGTGTGTCATGTTTCTGTTCTCTTAGGTCTTTATTTCTCATAACAATTTTCCTATTCTGGTTCTTCATTTTATCTTTTCTCTTTTTTTCCTGCTGTTACTTCTTATTTCTCCCATGCATATATAATTTTTTCTGCTTCTCTATCTTACTATAAGTCTCACCTACTTGTTTTTCTAATATGTTATAGTTATAAGGTAAATAGAATGAGGAAAAAGTATGTTCATGTAAGCAAAAGCTGTATAGATAATGGCTAAAATGTTGTTGAAAGATGCAGGGGGGACAGCAGAACTTAATGAGTCAAAATAGTTGTGAGGACTATTCATAACAAAAACAAGCCTTGATAAATTAAGAGATTCATAAAGTGAACACATTAAAAGACATTTGATGTGGCATCAAATACCATGACAGGTCCATAAACCAAATGAGATGAAATTTTTTTTCCAGTGTTAGCTATGTATTGCAATGTTTTTTGTTAAGTATCAGAGCACTCCTTCAACAAGTGTTCTTATCAAGAGTCTATTAAACATCATTTTATAAAATACATTTGAACAGTAGCAATATTTCATTTTGGTCTGCTCTCTAGGTTTTTGGTAAATGGTTCATACCTTCTGTTATCACTGTTCCATTTCAGAGCCTAAGTCAAGTAGCATACTTCCAAAAATACTATTTCTAGGTATTATAATAGGTGCCATTGTATTGCTTAACTTTTTTTCTCAGATCTCCTGAATACTTTGCAACTCTTCGACCTGTTTAATCATAGGTCGTTTCTCATTGCCTCCTTCTGCATCTGCCTTTGTTTTTTCTTACAGCTGGAAATCAAACCAAACTTTTTCTGCTGAATTTACCACTTATGTGTGGTACTGTGAACAGGGACTGAATGTGAGATTTGAGGAAAACACTGGTTTATTCATTCAGATAAGAGAACTACTATGACTGAAAGGAAGCTCTCATTCTAAAACTTAGGATTCTCAGCTCTGTCTCCAAAATCCATGTTTAAAAAGCCTTGTGGTGGTAATAAAGTTCTTTTAAATTTTCTGGTGTTCTAAAGCAAAAGAACAGGGAGTAGGTGTCATCACAGATAGATTCAACTCTCTCTTCAGAGAAAAAAGTAAAATTCCTTTAGAATAAAGACAAATCCAAAGTCAGGTTTTCTGCTATTCAGGTAATTTCTGAAGAAGACTAAATTAATAAGCTTTTATCCCTGATTAATGTCAGTCCAAACAGTAAAGATCATAAGCACAGGGGAGACATTCAGTGTGTTCTCTAGGGGAGCACAGTGTCAGCTGCTCTGAAGGACACAGATTGTGACCACACTTCAAGGGAAAAAGCTTTGTCATTCGCATTAGACCTACTTTTGGAGGGTTTGATTAAAGAAGAGAAGCATCTGTGACTTTCTCTTTATTCTACTTGCTTTGTTGCTTAATTTCATCTGCGTAACTTTGTATTCAGAATGTGCTGGGAACCAAAATTAATAGCCAGATTTTCATAAGGATTGATTATCAAGACTCCTGGTCCTTTTAGAAAAGTCTAACTTATCCAGAGTCTAAACAGAAACAAGAAACTAAGCTGTTTGGTGAAACTTGACTTTTATTTTGAGACTGACTGAATGAGGATGGGTTTGCTCATTGCCAGCTAAGGTAGAAACAAGGTTTACAAACTGTGAAGGTTGTTTTCTTCAATTGCTTGAGTCTTCTGGTTTGTTTTCCATTTGTGCCCTGGGAGAAATGAATAGTCTTCACCTTTTCCCATTGTGTCCTGAGATACGGTTGTTGTCAAAGCAGCAAGAGAAATTACTGCTTTCCATGAAGTCTAGTCATTTTAGTATGTGCTCAAATTAATTCTAACAATCAAAATATGTGTTTCTGTAAGTTACCTTATTGTATTTAAGAAATGCAATATGTGGCAATGATTTTGCACTCTAAATGCTGAATAGATTTAGGGGGTTTTTTTGGATGAAGTTTCTTTTCAATCAGCAGGAAAAACTAAACATGTTGATTTGATGTTAGGGACTAGAAAAATGACAGTAAATTCCTTCTTTTTGTCCCTTGCTGCAGTTAGTGTGTACCTGTTGGCCACTCAGGTACATGAGCAGACTTCCTCTGTTGTTCTGATCAGGATAGAGTTCAGGAAAAGGTAGAGCAGGTACGTTCTTAGAAACGCAAAAAATTATTTTGTATTCCGGTATTTGTAATTATATTTATTATCCTTGTTTCATATATTTTTACTGTATATTTAAACTGTATTTTAGTATCTTTTAAATACTGAATGCCTGTAAGATTTTCCTAAAAACTAACTGACTAAATATATCCACACTCACGTGTGTTTGTGTGCCAGCTTTTGCTCTAGCTCGTATAAACTTTAAGGTGAAGCCATAAAAGATTCATTTCACACGTGAAGATCTTAATGCTGTCATTTTCCTTTTGTGTTCTTAAAGTGGCTCATGGCAAGCTCTTGGACTGATAACACAGAAACATTGTCTGTCAAGTATGTTGGCCCAGAGTGAGTTTTTCTCCGTCTCCAAACCAGTTTGGTTCAGTATTCTCCCAGGACCTCTTCAGTTAATCCCATTGTGCTATGCACAGTTGCTGGTGTTTCTACTTAGAGAAATACACTGAAGACCTGGAAATTTATATGTATTTTTAAATGTCTGAGGGGATGGATAGTGGCCATCAGCCTCCTTCAGAAATAACTGGTTGATTCACTTGATAGCTGAGTAAAGCAAGAACACAGGTAAATCTGAGTAATGGATCTGAGTTTCTGTTTGGTGATTGCTGGAAAATGTCTGTTTTGTGAGAAATCATGAGGCATTCAGAGAACCTGGTTATTTGATAAATAGTATATACGGGTATTGTGATACTGATTATGAAATGAGGTTTATTAACTGTATTAGCTAATTGCTCTTTCTTGCTTAGAACAGTCTCATTGAACAGGACATTGTAAACAGGTTATGTACTTGGTCACGGTCATACCCAGGCTGTACCAAATATTTCTCTGTTTCAGCTGAGACCACTGGACAGACCTCCTCCTCCCCTCCCAATTCCCTAATCTAATCTAACTCTGTGGGGTTTATGGGGGTTCATTTAAGCAGCAGAAGCTGTGCTATAATTGTTACATGTGCCAGCAGCGATTTGTACCATCTGGGTATGAAAAAAAGGGGCTAGTACTACCACGGAGAAAGATCTTTATTCTATTACTAAGCCAATATAATTCGAGAGTGGCTGCAGAGCAATTGGAAACTGAGAAATGGGCAGCTATGTAGTTACAGTGAAATGTCAAAGTATAATGAAACAAGGGAAATGTACTGCTTCATGATATGAGCCAAGTTACAAGCAGGTGGCAGCAGTAAATATGTGTATAAATAACAATATGGATGAAATGTCAAGGTTTCCAGCTGGCTTTGTAAAGACATTTCAGGAATATTGCACTTAGAGTAACAGAGTATACTTTGACAATTTAATACAAATATGCATCACTTCAAAATGCATATATTTACATTATAAGGGCTTTTAGGTATCCACAGGTTTTATCCGACTTAAAATTTAGCTTTTGGCCCTATCTGTATTTTAAACAGCCTCATAGCTTGTGAAACCTCAAACATACCATATGTTTTATGGCAGCTTTGCTTTCATCCAACACCTTGATATTCCACATAATGAAACTCTCAATGTTTCTTCCCGTACATTTTTGAAAATGAACATAGACTAGGAAAACTTATTTGTAAACTATGTGGAGACCTGTTCCCACACCAAGCCTGGAAACTTACTTATGATGACAAATGCAGGGTCTCTGTTGGCTGGGACAGAAGGGCATACAAATACATCTTTCAAACTGGAGAGCAAAACATTTTCAGTACAGTCTTGAGGACACTTCAGTCTCAATCCTGAAATTCTGCCACTATCAATTCCATGATATAATTAGCTTTGAAGGATGATGTTCTCTATGATCAACATCATAAAAAATTCACAATAGAAAGCATCAGAGAAAAAGAAGAAAAAGCATTTTTAAATAGATTTTTTTTTTTTCCCTGTATTTAATGTGTGGCAGTTACCACCCTCTCTGAGAGTTCTGACAGTCAAATGCAGGAGGAGAAAGAACTCTGACACACAGTTCCAAAACTTTCAAATGAAGAATTCATAGTTCAGTTGCAAGCAGCCAAGAAGTCACCAATTGATTAGAAAAGTAGATAATGATGAAAATGACCTCTTAAAAAAAGGCTCTAAAGCCAGCTGTTAAACCATGTTTGGTTTTTATTTGCTCAGTAGATCTTTCAGAGAGCAGCACTAGTGTTGCCTTCAGCTCCACTGGGTGTCTTGAAGATAAAGAAACTTAATATGTGTACATTCCAGCATTTTGTAAGCATGAGATGAGCACAAGTTAAGCTGTTTTCAAGATAGTGATATTATAGCAGTATATTCAATTTATGGCAAGAACTAGGACATTATGCATCAACTCCAATACTTCCATCAGGCTAGATACTTTGGAAAGTCAAAAAGTGAAGTTATGAAATATAGAGATTCATAAAGAACTAGAGATTACCAAGCTGCCAACAGTAATTAATACAGTAGTTGCTGAGAGGTTGCAGACTGTGATTGTAAAAATCAACTTAAAGCCAGTTACAGATTTTATAACTTAAGCAAATCGCCTCCTAATGCATAGTCACTTAAGCACATCTGCTACATTGATGTATCACTAGTTTTATGGACCTGGATTAATTCCAGAGTAAACAGTGAGCACTCTGCTGAAGGGCTGTAAACACAGATACAAGTCATTCATCTAGAAACCCCCAAGAATAATTTGCCAGGGGGCTAAGTGCTTCGAGGATTCCTTCCATTTGGATGCAGCAAGGTGCTAATACACTTCATGCTGCATTACTGATGTGGACTGGGAGGAAAAGGCTTTTTCATTCTTTGCTTATTAATTTTTTTGTTTTAATACTGAACTAATATTAATCCTAAAGCTGTGCTATGAATTTATGAAGTGTTGTGAACTTGTTGAGAGAAATCTGCAGTTTTCCAAAGTGAAATCATCCACTGTACAGGTACCCAACAAGGTGTATCTCTATATTCTAACAGGGACTGCCATGCCAGTTTGGGTATTTTAGGCTTGAGGTGGATGCAAGCTACAACCTTGCAGCCGAGCAATGGAAAAATTGAGAAATCTTCTCAATTTACAGACTGAATTTGGAATCTGAATCTTCCTACTCTTAGGAGTCTCCTATATTGGAGATCTAAAGACTCAGATCAGTGGTTTTTAGGAATATTCAAATCATTATTTTAAGTCCAGTTGTCTATTACATTATTTATCATGAAAAATAAAGGTTGTGACTTTTAAGAGTGTATTTTTTTTTTTAACATTACGTATCGCTGATATCCGTGATCGTTATTTTTAAGTGTCCCAGATCTTGTCCAGGCCAATGGTTTTTGTCACATGCTCTGAGGAGGAAGAGTTATTTATCTTTCCTGGAATTTTATACTAAAAAATCCCGATTCAACCTAAAATTCTTCATATCAACTTGGAAATAACCGAATAGCAAGAAACAGGCAGATTTTAGTCTAATTCTTAATTGCCATGTATTAATCAGTTGGGGGTGTCACCCTTTCGTATGAGCTGCAGTGAATGTGATGTAGATGATTCTGATACAATCTCTGCTTTTAGATACTCAAAGTGAGCTTTGTAGGTTTCTGTATATCATACCTACGTAACATTTACATGGATATTAATATTAAACTTGAATAAATGCAGAAATTACAATTGGGCACTTATGCTTTTGCCTTGGCAGATATGGTATTTAGGGTATAAATAATAATAATGAGCGTGGTTGTATTTAGCTGATATATACAGTGCTTGCTACTTTGTAGTCCATATTTTGTGGTGCTTTAGAACCAACTTCTGACATCTTTCAGAGCTGCTAACTGAATACAGCTGCACATAAAGTAACTGGATTGGAAGCTCATGTCATGAATTTTTACCTGTTTAGATGATATTTTTATAACTGAGTGTTAAATAAGACGTTCACACTTGGAAATCAGTTTAAATGAGTGCAACATACAGATCAAAAGAGAAAATGCTTTCCTTAAAGGACAGGTCACTGTATTTTCCTAGGAAGTGATCAAAGCTTCCTTCATTGGAAGAGTGGTTAAACACTGCTGCAGCATGCCAATGCTTAGCTTTCTTTTCTGTGTCATTTTGCTGTATCCTCTACAAGGACAGCGAAGGTAGACAGCTGAAGGACCTCATAGAAGAAAGGACAACATGTGTGGCAGAATTCCCTGTGAGGTTCCATCGCATTTGATTCAAACATTTCATATTCCTATTGAGTCTCTTTTATGCTGATTATACCTAGAGGCCATTAAATATTATCAGGTACTTTCTATTTGCAATTGTGAATGCAATGCATGGTATGAAATTCTTTTCAAGGGGTATGTTTGACACGGAGCATGAACAAGTTAAAGTGAATGTACTTACATAAACTCATAGAGGTTGAGGGCATCTGTTTTTTGCTCTTTTAACTGTCAACTGCTGGATCTAGCTTGGCTCTGAGGCTCAAAAAAAATGAGGTAGATTTTAAAATATCTATTCATGTGCCTTTTGCTTTTGCTGTTTTGAATTATAGAAGCACAAGATGCTCATGTTTGGTCAGGCAGTCCAAATTGTGATTTTGAGGACTATTCTTGGAGAATGTGTGGAGATCTACGTCTGATGTTTTGTTATATTCCCTGTGACGAGTTCAGTTGACATATTGGGCATACATAGTTAAAACAGGAAGGAGAACTGAGCAGAGTTTGATGTGAATCAGTGTCTGTGTGTTACTGAGCTTTCACTAGGGAAAAATCTTACCGTGTTTGTGTATAAGCTAGAAATTTCTGTGGAGAGAGAGAACAGTGCGTTTGGAGTTTATGTGACAATAGAAAAAAAAAATTAGCAGAATTTTAATCTTCAAAGCACTTTAGAAGTCCTAATCCTGACAACATACATGATATAGATGTAGGTAATCAACAAACTTGGTTTCTTCAAGCAGAGGAGACAGGGGTGTGCTCTAGGTAGTGCAGTGAATCACTGTTAGCAACAGAATGAAAATTCTGGAGTTCTTCACTTGTTCCATGCCTATGGACCAAGACCAGCACATCTTCAGAGCAAAGGAAAGAATATGCAGATACTGAAATATATTCATTTTAGGATGTTCTACTGCAGAAACATAGAAAGAGTCTGAAGGTTGTTACTCTTTTGTAGTTGGCATACACCACTAGACAAAGTGGTCATTTGGATGAAAATTGCTAGTGAACTAACTCATCCTCTTCAGGATTTTAGAACAGAAAATATTTTAATAGTTTTTAAATTTCTATTGTTTAATATCGAAAATACCTATGGGGTAGAACTTTGTGGAGTGCAAATGTTACTTCTGTGGCATGGTCAGATGTCTGGAACAAGAGTTCCGTTTGGTTGATGGCTGTAAATGAGTATTACTGGGTCCTGCTCTCATGTGTGCCCCTGGAGAGCTGTGTGGCCTTGGACAAATTGTGAAATTGCTTTGTTTCCCCATCTTTAAAATGGGTATAATAGAATTTTTTTTAAAAAATAAGGGTTTCTCAGCAAAATTAGCATATGCTCAAGGTCTGAATGATCAACTCTGGCAACTTATGTAGGGATGATTTAAGGCATATTGACTTGTGACTTGGTGCCCTACCTCTCTGTTGAAGATTATTGTCCCCCTGAGCAAAGTTCATAGAATATATTCACATAGTTTAGCTGTGTGGTTTATACTTTGGGAGTATTAACTTAAGTTGCCAGTATTTTCACTTGAGTAGTGGGCACACCACCTATTTCACCAAATCTGCCTTGGCAGTGGTTACTCTGCAAGCAGAGGAGGAGTGGGTCAGACTTCTGGGAGCAATGAGCTCAGGGGTGTCCCCAGCATGTGGTGTGAGGCAGTGCCAGGGCAAGGGCACCCCCATGGCTCCCAAAAAAGGTGCTGCACCCTCAGACCTGACAGCTAAATAACTGGATAATTTCAGGTGGTCTAGTAAAAGTTGAACAGGTTGGCTTTTTTTTTTTTTTCTTTTTCTGTAAAATGGTGCAAATACAGCACACTTCAGCTGTCATAGGAAGAGCATTTTCTTATCTCTTCCTACAAATTATGATGTACGTTCTGTGGGCATTCAGCAGCCTGGAAAAAGAAACATGTAAACCAGAAAACTACAGAGAAGGAATCTAAGTCAGAAATGCTGTACTTGTATTCTTAGGAATGAGCTCTTCTTGAAAACCTGTGCAGATAATTCGTAGAGCTAGAAACATGTCTTATAGACATATATGTATATATGTCTATATGTATATTTACATGTTATAGACATCTAGATCTTAAAGCCTGCAGGAACCACACTGAATTTGTAACAGTTACACAATTGTGTTCTTTGTAAAGTTAGCAACATACAGGGCATTTCGTATAGGCATTTTCAATGGCATTGTATTCAGAATCAACATTTTTCTGGTGGTGTCTGATGGCAGTGTGATCTGATAGGTGTGACTGTCACTGTTGTGTGCAGGTGTTTAAATTGTGGGCAAGGAAAGAATTCTAAGCTTTAAAAAGTAAGGGCTTAGAAATCTGAGTCTGCTGACGTTCAAAGTTTAAAATAACAAATATAATTATTTGAAAGCATAGACAAACATAAGCAAAATTTTGGAAGTTTTTACTTGTGAGTATTTTTCTGCTGTATTTGTGCCCTTTTATGCAAAATAGATTTGCAGGAATCCAGCACGCAGAAGTATTTCCTTTTAACTTATAAACTCTGTTAACAAGCACCAAAATGCAGTAGTGCTGTTACCACCTACAAACCTGAATCTTTTAATGAAAAATTCTGCTGGGCTATTTCACTTTTGAGAATCTTTCATTTTTCTTGCTTGCTGTAAGGAAGGAACATTCCTTTGCATTCAAGGATCATTAACTTTGAATGCGTTCTTAACTGATCTCTTCCCTGGATGTAAGAGTTTACAGTTCTTACAGGTGGATTACTTCACAGTACATGTAAATCTAGACAGATAACACTGTGGCACAGCAATCTGGAGTTAGTCTTTCCGCTGGAAGTATTTAGGGACCAAATTCTGATCAGGTAAATGCTAGGCTGTTAAGTTTGTAGTTCCTCACACAACAGAAAGCTTCCATTCTGGGCCCTTTATTTATACCTTCATTTCCTTCCTTCTTCTTCATGAAGACCCTTCCCAGATGTATCTTAGTAAATCTTTATTTATCTGCTCACTGGTGCATCTCCAAGTCACAACCTTTGTATTAATTTGAATTTCCCAGCTCCACCCTTGAATCTAACACAACCATTCTCAAACAAGATTCATAACAAGTCCAGTTGTTCATTTATGAAGATCCATCCCTCCCTCTCTATGCAGGCTGGGTCTTGTCTATTTCAGTTAATTTCTTGGCTTCTGACTCACAGAAGCTGGTAACATTGGTACTGATTTGCTGGTATCAAGGATATCCATCTCCTGAACAAAACAGATTCACAGAAGTCATTTTGCCATAATCCAAGTGCCATTCAGACCAGTGGCCCTGGTATATTGCTCATCTGTTTGATTTCACCACCATTTCTTGGTGGGTCTTAATAGTAAAACTGACATTCTATTTATGATCTAAACTATGAGAACTTTACCCTTTATAGAATTTGACAATATTTACAGTGAAAACTTCATAGGTTACTTTCCTACCATGGTCTTCTCTTTGCAATGCCAGACAGTTACAACAGCATAAATCTTTGAACTGATCAACAAGAATTCAGCCAAAGTAGTTCAGAATATCTTTTTGTTGGGTTTTACCTTTTCCAAACAGACCTAGTTCAGTCTCAGCCTCATAAATACATCACAAAACTTTGTTGAAGTGGAAAGAAGGTAACAAGCCGTGTCTGAAAGCTGCAGGATGAAGCACATTCAGCAAAACCACTTGACAGATCCTTTGAGCATTCTGTTGAACGATACAAAGAAGGAAAATATCCCATCTTCTGTACCCTGCTTTTTACAATGATAGCTAGTTGAAAGAGTACTCTTTTTGCAAATGAACTGAAGTATGATCCTATGTGACCTACCTTAATTCTAAACTAAGCTTGAAAGTTATTTTGATTTAAAATGGTTGGCACTGTCAGAAGACTTGCTTGCAGGACTTGTGAAAAGGACATGAATATTCTTTTTCCTGTACTTTTATAGAAAAAGTAAATGCCAGGTGTCATGTCAGCTGCACCAATTTACAATCACTGTCACACCTATTATTCTCTTGTAGCTATTTACATTCTCTTGTAATCCAGAAAAAGAACTCATTTTTTAGTGCTCTTTTGACCCACATTGTGCTGATATCCTACAGGATCTTTCTGGAAAAATTGTGCTTGTAGGTGGAACACCATGAACTCTTAATATCTTTGCCAATAGTCTATTCTGGAACAGTTGTTTAAGGAGTCAGCAGTCTATAGGCCAATTCCTTTGCCATTCCTTTTCAGTAACTTGGCTCAGTTAACTGAGAAGCAGCCTTTTTCTCTCCTTAATCCTGAAAATAGTGTCAGCACTGTCTTGTCCCTACTAATATGTTTACAATGTTTTGTTTTCTTTTACTTTTCATCTCTGTAGGAGTACAGATTTCTAGTAGATCATCATGGCAGCAGATATTCCTGCAGTACTGATTCCTACTGGAAGTGTATCCAGAAATTATGCCTTCCCTCCTCACATTCTCATTCCAACTGAATGCCACGATAGCTAATGGCACTTTAGAGACAAAAGCAATATTTTTGGAAAGAGCTACTTATTATCTGACCCAGTGAGTCTTTTGCAGGATTTGTTCTTGCAAGGACCAGAATAGCTCTAGACTGTCTGGCTGCTTCACTGCTGTCCTTGTCACAATTCAGATTTTTACTCATTTTCTCTGCTTTTGAAGTCAGTTTTTCTCACAGAAAGCCCATGGATTCTCCAGTCTGAAACCCACCAATAAATTATGCAGATGCAGACTTTATAGTTACTGAAGGAAAAAATAAAATAGAAAGGGAAAGATGAAGGCTGCAGAGAAGGTATGAAAGACTCGTATATAATATAATCATTACAAGTTAGAACAGTGTGGTTTTACAGTCTATTTGAAACTATTTTTCTTTCTGTCCTTGGTGGTGGTTGTGCTGGTTGGTTGGCTGTTTTTTTAGTATAATGGAAAGCATCCTTTACCTTCATCAATCTTCAATTGTTTAGTACTTGATCCAGTTTTGCTCAATAATCCGGCAATATGTAAAAGAGAAAACTCACTCTTTGAATGTGCTTGGCTTGTGTATAAAGATACTCCTAGGACTAGCAATAAAATTTTTAATGACAGAGTGAAAATACAGTTCAGGACAGTGACCTTGTCCTGTTGAAGATCAAGCACTTTATAATCCTGTTTATTTAATATTGATACATTACTGAATAATATCTTGAGAACCCCAAATTGGATATATTAAAATCAGATACACGTGACAAGAAGTCCAACCATGGTTATCTATTTATAGAGGATACTGTGAAGTGTGGAGATGTGGTAGAATGGGAGTAAGGGTACCAGCTTTTTCTATGAAGAAAATTTTATTATTTATGAGTGGAGGGTTTCATTGAAATCTTGATTGTGAATGGTGTTCTCTGGGCCCACTGGAACTACTTGAATTTCAGATATATTTCACAGCAGTTGAACAAACGGGTCAGCAAATATATTTCACTGCATTGAATGAACACGTGAAAAGATCTGTGTTTGGTCAGCAGTAGATCATGCACATCTGTCTAGAAATTATGTTTAGTGCGTGTCTGGCTTAGTATTTCTTTTGCTGTTATGCCTGGTCATGGGTTTTTGACATGTTTTATAGAACTTGTCATAACATGATCATGGGAGATGCTGCCACATCTGCTTATGGATTTTTTTTTTTAATTTTTTTTTTTTTCCCCAATACACATGAGAGAGAAATTCTAGACAAAAGACTCTATTTTAGAATTTTTACTACCTACTGAATTCAAGATGAGATATTACTAATGCTCCTAGAAGCTTCTGTAGGATGCTGTGAAGTAACAGCTAAAAGCAAAAGAAGTAATTTTCTTTCTTTTTTAGAAAAAGTTGTTTGTTTTTTTTTTAACTAGACAAAAGTTTACCCTTCTGTAGTGCTTTTATTACCATCATTATTACATCATTTTCTCTGAAGATTTTTTGATGGGTAAAAAAAATACTTCATAACAAACTTTCAAACTATTTAAATGCTATTACTAGAAACAAAATAAGGGGTCTATTACGATAAATGTTACAATCTAAATGTATTTGGGTTAAAGTTTTTGTAAGATAGAAGACTAGTACCTAAGGCCTAGGCACCTGTAATTTACCATGAGAGTTTGCATATTTTTGGGGAAAAAAAAAAACCAAAAACAAGCAAAACAAACAAACAAACAAAAAACCCCAACCAACCAACCAAAACAGAACAACCCTAACTTCTGGGCTGAAAGAAACTAAGTCTGAATAGGAAACTGCTTAACTGAAAAACATTTTTTTATTTCTTTTGTGTTTATTTAATAAACACATAATATTTCTTTATAATAATAAATAATATTTATTTAAATCTTAGGCTTTATTTAGGCTACTGTGATGCCACACCTGTAAAGGACAAACAAGGGGCACTCACAGATGTTTCTTAGATTTGAGTTTAAACTAAGATGTCCACATTAATCTGCTAGAACAAAAGTGGATCTCAAAACCAAACAATGGGAAACAACGATTTCTTCTCATTAGTCTTTGCTTCTCTGGTGGCTGGGTCCTAGGGTTTTCCTTGACCTTCTTGGGTAGCAGATTTCAGTGAGGCAAAGATGTGCCTGTTCCACAGCCTCCTTTCCTGGAAGAAAAGGCAGGAAATTCCACATTGAGTGCTGCTCTGATTCAACCCCTCGCCCGCTGTGTGCTATTAATAATTTGTTTGGGCAGTCCAGTCACAAATGTTTTCTGTGATCTAATAATAGCTATTACTGATAGCTGAAATGATTTCAGCTGTTGAATCTGTTGACTACTAAGCAAGGGTGTACTGTTAGTGTTGATTTACTGCAGTAACTCCACAACCTCCAATATCTGCTCTGGTGGCTGGATTTCTCAGTTGTGGTTTAGCTGGGGAAAATCTGCTAAACTAATATCTGAAAATAAGAGACAATTTAAATGAAAGGCCAGTATTATAGAAACATTTTGAAAAGCATGTTAGATTAGTGAATAAATATAGGAGGTGTCTTCCTTATTATTATTTGCTGGTTAGGTTCTCAGAAGCCTTTCCTACATTGGTCACTCAGGTCAGTGTAGCTTTTCTTTACTTATAGTTCTCTATATAGAGATAAGTTTAATTCCCTGCGTGGATCTGTTGATGCCACTTAAAGTATTAAATGAAATAGTCCTGCCAGTGCAAGGTGTCATTTTAAAGTGCATTTATCTGGACATTGTCAAAATAAGTTGTTTAAACTGGAAGTAGTTCTAGAAAATAGCCGTGCAGTAAGAGTTCATCTTGTTGGGGCATGAGGTAAAATTGGGCTGTTGCCTGAAAGTAGGAGAATGCTGAAAAATGAGCCATTTTACTCATTCACCTTAAAGCTAATCATACTAATCCTATCCTAAAAACAATTATTTCTCCAGTGCTCTACCTGCCTCCTCTCCTGCCTGGTGTGGTTCACTGTGTATGGTGCCAGCAGGCTGTGTTGCCTTTTCTAATTGTGTATTCTTTTTCTCTCAGGATGGTCATGTAGCAAGCACTGTAACTGTTTATCTAGAGAAATGCCATTAAAAATGGCATTACATCTTTTTTTTTTTGTTTCCCTGTTTTCAGCTTTGTCTTTCATAGTGAATAAGCAGAGGGAAGCAAGAAGAGGAGCCAGCTCCAGGTGACTGGCCAGCTGCCTGTGGATCAGCACCAGAAAGTGCTCCACAGATTGCAATTTGAAACCCATTAATATAATGGATAAAGTCTATGAAGCATTTTAAAACCTCCCTTGCTTATAGTACTGCATTTTATAAGCTAGGTGACATCAAAAGAATTGGTTCTGGCTCAGCCCAACTAATAAAAATGGAGAAGGCTTATTTTTATGCTGAATATCGGTAAAAGCATGTGCAGAATGTTACATTTAACATTCTGGCTTTTACCCAAAGCACAAAAAATCTATCTGATCCCCATCTATCAGGACAGAATTTGATAGGTTTGGAGACTCCAGCTTTTTGTCTCCTGTTGAAGCAGCAGCTCAGACTTGCATGTAGACCATAGGAACGTGACACTGCTTATTTTCACTGTTGAGTTCACTTTAACAACTATTAAAAAAAATGGTATAATTAGGCACGTCATTTAAATAGGGTATTTAAAATGATCAATTCTTAAAGCTGATATAAAACATGAAATCTTAAAATATAAGGAAGGATGGAAAGAAAGTCTGGCCGGTTCCTGAAGTCAGAGAGAGAACATGGTCTTTCTGACCCCAATAGAAATCACATGTAGTTCGTTTTGTGTCTATACTGCTCTATTTATTGTTAATTTTTCTAGTCACCACATGTTTATTTAAAACTCTTTTTTTTGGTTCACTAGTCCAGCCGATCCCACCGTTAGCCTCCAGATCTCAACAGCATCCTGTTTATTCTGATGTAGCTTGCCTGACTGAGTCCCCAAAGATAAAATTCACTAAGTGAACTTGACAGATTCCAGGCTGTCTCCATATGGCAGGGACTGTGCTGCAGCTTCTGAATCTGTCTGGGATTTCAAAGCTGCTCTCACCTTATTAAGATGGCAGCAGTTACATGCAAGTCAAGTTTGCAGGGGCTTGTTTTAATTCTTCTGGCCTCTGCTTGAGACCAATCCATACTGGGGTTTGTGTACGTGAATTAGAGCAGGACTAGAAGGATCACCTTTCTTTTCCAAGAAAAGAAAGATGAGAAAAAGATCAGAATTGAAAATGAATCTGTACTTCAGTTGCTGACAACTTGAGTGTGTGCAGTTTAGGCTTAGCAGGTGCTAAATGGACCAGGGCACAAGAGATTTCTGGAAAAAGTGATGAAATTGTGGGAATTTATTTCTTGCCGTGTCGTTCTTCCCTTTTACCTTCATATACCAAATGCTTATCAGTTGGGTTTTTTTCTTAGTTATTAAAAAAAAAAATCTATTATTTTCTTATTTAGAAATGTCAAACATGCATTCTGTCAACATCAAAATATTGAGCTTTGCAAACTGAATTGCAGGGAGCGTTTTTGAGAATTCAGACCAGCTGAAGATCTTTCCCTGAATGTTTAAATCTGTGCTGCCTGTGGCAGGAAGCCAGAACGGTCACAAGAAAGTGGTTCTGATGAAGTGACTGAATCTTAGGGAAAGCAAATAACACTGGAAACACACATGTCCTATGAGTGAAATAACATATTGGTATTTGTCATCTGAAACAGCTTTAATCATAAGGTTATAATTTTAAGGTTAAAAAAAAAAAACTTAGTGGTTGATCCATTCTTTGAGTAATTTATTCTGGGAGGTTTAAACAGATCATGCTTGAAAATGCAACACTAGTGAAAAGCACTTAGAAAAAGGACACAAAGTACCCTAAGTGGTTAGTGGTTGTTCTGTAATACAGACACTGCAAAAAATAGTTGGTTCAGAAATAAGTTCAAATCTAGTTGCTCTACTGGAATTGATACAGTTGTAGAAATAGTCCTGCTTGGTGGTAGGTTTTTTTTGTTTTTTTGGTTTTTTTTTGTGTTGTTTTTTTGGGGGGGTTTGGGTTCATTTTGTTGTTGTTTTGTGTGGTTTTTTATTTGGTTTCATGTTTTGGGTTTTTTTGTGGGTTTTTGGTTGTTTTTTGTCGTTTGTTTTTTGTTGGCTGTTTGGTTTTTGTCTTTTTTTTAATAATTAAATGTCAGGAGAAATACAGATTTTCTTGGTTGTTCTTGCCTGACATTGTTTATCAGTGGCATGTGCATTCTTGGAAGTGAGGTAGAGAATGAGTAACTCTTCTAAAATTGCTTTTTAATATCTTCTCTGTCTGCTTTTCATAGTCCAAAAGTAGATGATCAGATGTGATACTTTCCCATTTAAAAACAACAAACTGACTTTGTGGATTAAGCTTTCTCGTTAAATTATGTGACTGAGTTGAATAAAACAAGCAATGCCATCATAATCGATGGATATTGTCTGTAGGAATAACATTTGGATTTTTTTTAGAAATAATGGTTTTTCGTTATTATTTTTTCTCACCAAACACTAGTTTTTTCTGGAGAGAGAGAAGCTCTTGAGGAATTCCTGTTCAGTATTTTGGCACTTTCTATTTTGTCTGGAGCTGTGTGAATCAGTTTGTGAAAACTGGGATTTTTCTCTTAGATCCTTAGTTCTTGGGAATCACCTGAGTGTTTCTGAATATCAATTGTAATGTTTTTAGAATCAGTTAATTTGCATTTAGCTGCAAATTAGTTTGTGGCATTAACTAATACCTTTTTTGCTTTCTGAGGAAAAGCCACTGTTACTTTCTGTATTGGGTAATGTAGATCTGTGTCAAAAATTACTCATAGGCCTCATAGTAATTAAGTTGGGAACAACAGGACTGAACCCTTTCTCTTTCTCACAATGTACATATGGGTCTTGTGTGTACATATATAAGAAATGCCAACTGAGTCATTGCTACTGTGGATGCTGTTACAGCAGATATTTTCAAGGTAAAACCTCAAGTTTCTGCAAGGAAAGTGGCCAGATTTCCCCTGAAGGATTTATAGCAAATAGGTTACACTTTTGTCTTAGATGTAGTAAAATTCTCTTTCACAACATCCTACTTTCCTGCTGTATGGAAAGGTGAAGGAAGTTCTACCTGAAGCACCAGGCACAGGGTGTATTAGTGTCTAGGGAATATCTTTGAGGAAGGAGCCTTCAGTGTTGTATTTGCATAAAAAGGCAGGCAGGTTTGATTTTTACCCATACACTGCAGTCATGTTGTAAAGCAATTGGTAGCAGATAAATGCAGTGCCTCTTTGAGACACATGTTTTATTTTACCTAAGCCTGTTTTATAATTAAAACCCATAGAGAAACCTTTTCCTTTTCTTTTTACACGCCTTTTGTGTGTCATTGAAGTTTTTGGAGGTGAATCGTTTGATGCTGCTGTTCTACATGTCTTGCATTTGTGAAGCAAATCTTTTCCTTATCAGTTTTAAGTCCTATGGACTAGGCAGTAGTAGTACTTAGTGCCACTGACTTAATGGTAAATTGAAATCCATTATCTGACTCAACAATTAAATGCCTTCTCCACTAAACCTGTGTGTTAATGACTGGAGAATGAAATGAAATGAAATAAAATGATCAGGGCTGGCAGCTCAAGTTCACTTTATAAACATCTAGATTGGCTGAAGTGCAGTGATACCTATTTACAGCAGAGCTGGAAGGAAAGGTGTGCATGTTCTTCATCTGTATCAAGGCAAAGTCTTAGTTTAAGTTTCTGATAAAGATGTTTGAAGTAATGCTGATTTTTTTCCACAGTATCTTATGCAAGGGAGTGTTCTGGCACTTAAAGGGTTACATGATTATACTGACCTTGCATTGCTCAGCAGAGAGCAAAAAGGTCTTGAAAACCTGGAGTTTAATCTGGAAAATGACAACTGACCACAACTTGAGGGGTTTTTCCCCCCTATAGAAAAGTAGAATTGATTTGTGGCTGGGTTTGGTTTTTTTGTTGTTGTTGTTCTTATTTTTTTATTTATTTTTACCTGGCTGGGAGCTTTTCGTGAGACAATAATAAGTAGACTAGGCTGGTCACTTCTTCAAATAAGTTTTTGTGTTTTTTTCAGTTTCTTTCATCTTCCCAACATCATTGCAGGATGCAGCATGACTGAACTGACTGAACATATATGATTGAGATGACCATTTGTTTATCAAAGAAATTTTTAAGATCTGGCATATTTCATTCCTCTGCTTTTTTCATTTTATTTTTAGATCATGGTAACTGTAAATAACAATCCATTTACATCCTTTTAGGTAAAATTAAGTTGAAGTTAATATTTTATGTAATAATGACATAGCAAATACGTATGAGAGTTTTCAGATTGCAAGGAACTGATTGCTAACAGAAAACAAAGGTTTAGATTATGGTTTACTTTAGTGCCATTCTTTGTAGATGCAGTTAATTGTGTTACTTTAGCATATAACAATCAGAAGAAGGAACTATTTTTATATATTAGGATGGCATAGGATTTACACCTGTGTCTGAAATACAATTTTTACCGGAAGAATTAGAAAAAATACAGAAAAATTTGAAAGGTGGGGACAATGTTCACAGGAAAGGAGTTACACAAATTATAATTAAGTGAACTGCTTTAATTAATCTGAGCTTACATGGTTGACTTCTCCAAAATAAGAGCAGGGGGGGTGAAGAGGATTGCTTAGTGTGGGCTCCTTCCCATGCACAGTATCCTTACTGTGAAGGTTCTTTTTTATAAGGTGAGATTCTTTTTGTTATACAATACTTCTTTTAGACACCAGTAAGCTGAGATCGTTGAAGGATCATTGTCTAAGTTTGAACTGTCTTCCAGGAGTTAGTCCTACAAGTCCAATTAATTGTTTTCCAGGGGAAAGCCATGTATCCGTTTCAAGTCTTAACAGAAAAGAGAGGAACAACCACCCCTGTTCATACTGTTCTTTTGTACTTGTGCTATATTGCCTCAGTTAGGCTGACACAGAGGAAAAATAAGAAATACACCAGCTCCTCTTGTTATTTTTTTAAAAAGAGAAGTATATGGCAGAAGAAAGCAATTCCTCATCAAATACATAAAAGTAGACTGGGCTTGATTGTGAGTTTACTAAAACTGGAAGAGTCTCCCTAGGATCAGTGTAAATGGTGGATGAATACATCATGCAAAGATAACCTGGGAACCTTCTTAATCCTTTTTTTTAGTAGTGGTAACAATGTCTAGTTTTCCAGCCAAATGCATGAGTCTCTTTGGTCAGCCAGGTTTGACAGGAAAAGAGCAGTTTCATAGAGTGCTTCAACATGTCTGGTGCTTGGAAAATCAGTCTTTTGTGTTGGCATCTGTAGAGTAATTTTTTTGCAGGCTGATAATCTCCCCTTGATTTTAATCAGGAATTGACTCCCAGTTTGGAAAGGATTTTTTTTTTTTGGATGTACACATTTTTAGTGAGCAACAGATTAAAGTCAAGACACTGTGCACATGAAATTGGCCCAGATTCCCTTCAGGTTTACATTTTTACTTCAGTTTTCTGTAGAGTTATTAACGAAAAACTTCACTATATTTAGAATGCTAATGGCAGTCAAGTCACATGAAAAGAGGGATCTATTATTGAATTGACAGAATGTCAGTTTCAGATTTCAGTTATAGCTTGTTCTGCATGTCATTAGCTGGAAAAATCACATGCAAAATTTTAAGATTGATCAAAATTCCATTTCTCCTTGATTTTTGCTGTGTTAGACCTAGGACAGAATAAGAAAATTATTCTTGGGTGCAGTTTTGTGTGCAACAGAAATCGCAGTGCTTGTAGCCAATTTTTCCTTCCTGAGTAGTTTATACCTTCATTTCTCCCTTAGAAATAATGTTTACCTAAGTTAGTGAAACCTGGGTGAGCTCTTTCTGCATTTAAAAGAGATTTCCTACATTTCTGGGTTTGATTGTCATATCTTTCAGTCTGCTTGTCCAAACCCTTCCCACATGCCACTATGGAAATGAGGCACTCCCACGTACTGAATATTCTGCACAGAAATCATGAAATGCCTAAGGAGCCTTTTTTTTTTTTTTTTTTTCCCTTTTAACAAACGTAGTCCTAAAAAATATTCTAAAGAAAGTACAATTCTGCCCACCAGCTGAGGAGAATGCAGAGGCACCTTTAAGGTATATTGTTATATAAGCTTATAGGAAGAAATGAAACAAAAATGGCAAACTTTTGATGCTGGTTTAGAATGTTGCAGGCTTCTTGAAATGGAAAATTTTTTAGAGAGGAGTTTATAAAGTTTGGGGGCTTAAGGTGATAGATTAATATAAAAACATACACGCATCACAAAACATTTTCTAAAAAAATCACACATACAAAAGCCAAAAATTCAGTGTTACAAACAGACTCTAATACCATAGCTTAAATGTTTTTAAAATCTTCCATGTCCCATTACAGTTTAAAGTACAGTAGTGGTATTAAAAGCTGGATTATTATTTCACTTAGGTGTTGTGTTCTCTGTATATTTTGTTCTTGTTAGTCAAAATGGATTAAAAATTACTGAGAGTTTTCTGTTTGATTCTTCATAGTTCAGTGACTGGTTTCCATATGTTGAAGTCAGTAACTATTTAAAGCCATCTGCTTCCTTTGGAATTAGTAGTATTTTCATTAGTGTTAAGCATTTAACTGATACTTTAAAAATAAACTTAGGCTAAATTTGAATTTATCTTTTATGCGTTCATATACTGTAAGTAGCATTATGGTTTGGTCATTATCCATCTAATACTATATCCTACATATAAAAAACATGAGGTCTTTTTATTGTTAATATTTGAGGGTTTTTTTGCTTTGTGACATCACCTCAGATGTTAAAAATAAGTGTCATACACAGAACTGAATAAGACAGTCTCACCCTCATTGGCTCTTAGCAACCTATTCAGGTCTCCTGTGTAAAGGAAAATTTATCTAATAAATGAGCTGAGTAAAACCCAAATTTATATTTCCATTTTACCATGGCTAGAGATTAAGAAAACCGTGACTTTGTCACTTGAGTCAGAAGGTTTTCTCTGCTCTTTTTTTTTTTTTTCTCATGACGCTGCTATTTCACTTAAGTTTTTTGTGTTACTGATATCATTGGCTCATTCCTGGGCAGGCTATAAAATCCTGAGTCAGGTCACTTGGCAGTCAAGTGCAGGAGAAAAATGCTTTTCAGTGATATTGTATTGCTTTCAATTGCAAATGGCTTTTTATTTGCTTCAGGTTTTTTTTTATTATTATTTATTTATTTATTTTTCATTTAATTTTGTTTCTAATCCTGCTGTTGCACTCCCTCTGTTAGAATCTAAGATTTATATTTCTTTGACTGTTTCATGTTTTCTTTCACTGCCTTCATAAATAGTAATGAGTAGCTTATGTATATCCGGGGAACTAAAGCCCTTGAGTGTGCCAAGTCTGAAAAATTTTAAATTAGTGTACCAAATGTGAGAAGAAGAGGAATTAAGGCTCTTATCAGCTAACCATAAGCCAAGAATCTTTTAAATTCTAACATTGGTTTGTTAGATACAGCAAAAATCTAGCTTTGCTTCTGCAAGACAATGCTAGGTTCAAAGTGAAAGGTTTCAGCTTAATGAGAGCTATTTAACGTGGTATGGTCAATCCACAGAAAGGCAAATCTTAATTCCAGGGTGTGGGTCATCTCTGTTAGGGGAATCCCGCAATTTTTTAATGAATGTTTTGGGTTTTTTTTTTTTTTCATTTCTAATTAGATTCAGCACTTAGATTCCAGAATGCTAGGCTGCAACACCGAGTTTTTTAATGGTAATGCAGCACTTGAGGTGGTATTTAATTAAAGTAGAGTGGTGATAGGAAAAAAAACTGAGCAGGGCTGAGATGCTTTTGCATTGCTCAGTGTCCCCTTGTGATTGTGACTGATGAGCTGATTTCTCTGTACAGCTTCATTTGCATCATGTGGTGATGCCCATAGGCAGAGGTGCTGTGTGTTTCTGGCTGAGAGCTCACCATTAGTCCAAGTTAATGTGTTCAATGCAGTGGAGGTGGGGTGAAGAGCTCTTAAGCAGCCTATTAACTGGTTTATGGTGGGCCATATGACTCCCCGTGTAAATGTGAGTACTTATAATATCTTTATCTACTTTTACCTTGAAAATATACCCCCACTCACTGTCTTACACTTTCCCTCTTCTATTTATCTGCTATTCTGTTGAAATGATCATGACAGGTAGTGGCTGTTATGAGGAAAGGGTATTACAGAGTTTTCTTTCATTCTAAGAGGTAAAATAAATTAGTCAGGACTTCCTTTAAAAATAGGTACACCCCTTATTGCTAGAATTCCTTGTTACTGAACTTCGGACTCTGTCATGGCAGAGCAGTTTCTCGTTTGGAACAGAGGAGTTTGTAGTGGGAATCTTCAGTCTTCATATGCTGTCAGTCTTCATTGCCATTACAAAGTTTGTGAATTACAGTTTGCTTTAATTTCATTCCACAAGGAGGATTTGTTTGCAGCAGGAAGGTGTGTTCAAATCAAAGGAGACGGGGTGGATTAGGGTAGCTGTCCTGGAAGCCATTTCAAACAGAGTACAACATCTTAATCTCGTAAAGGAAGCATAATTACATTTTTATATGATATGCATAGCATGAAGAGTGTAGTTAAACACTCTTAACTTCCATAGAAGGATACTTTTTATTTTCCACAGCTGATACATGTCTAAAAGACAATTTAAAACCATTTTTTTACCATTTACATTGGATAATCCAATGTAGTGCAGATGTGCAAACCTTGATAATGTTATCTGTACCCTCTGTGCTGCCCTACCTATTGCCTCACTGTAAGCTCAGGGATAGAATTGGTTTAACTGTGACTTTCTCATTACCATTTCTCTTCTGTCTTATTAGTGAACAGAAAGCTCTGACAGGCTCTTAGACAGGTTTTAGATCAAAGCATTATTTAACTTCAAGAGATGGGAAAAAATAGTTTAAATCTGTGTTAAATAACAAACTATCTTACTTTTGCACTTGTATATCCTAAAGGGTTACTATCCCTTCTGTTGAGATTTAGATCTTCCAGTCACCACTTAGATCAAGTATTCATTCTTTTGAAGTCTTTCTCCTTGTGCAGGTGAAGGTGAGGTTTTAAGCTAACCAAGGCTATTTGTTTTTTTGAGTTCACAAGTGTAAATCTTTTCCAAATCTAGTCGTCTCAGCTGACATTTGAAAATAACTAATTGCATAAAAGTGTTGTCATTATGTGTTTCCCTGATTACTACTGGTGAAGGGATATTCCTGAGTCACTGTTGCTTACCTTGTTGCAGTGACCATGGTCCTTTCAGAACCTCTCAACCTGGAAGCTCACAGCACTCTGAAGCAGAAAAAATATATTATCTGCCCAGGCTCCATCTAATTAATCTCAAATGCATCTGTATTTACTGAACCATTTTGGGGGTCCAAAAAGCCAAACCAGGTGATATTGCACATGCATGTAAGAAGTTCCCAAATTTCTTCTGAGCTTGCAGGTGGCCATTATTTTATTGCTGATAATCTGACTGCAAAGTGCAGTATAGTCAGGCAAAGAGTACCCATCCCAAAATTTAATTTAATATAGTATTTCAGTAACTAGGTTATACACACTATGCTTCTACTTGACTGTTCTTGCTCAGCTCAGTAGCTTACAGTTAAAAACCTGTAAGTTTTCTGCAAAGCAAAAGCACTGATATGTGAAACAAAAAAATAAGTTGAGCAGCCTATCACTGTGGGACATAGTAATCTCTTAAAAATGAAATGCAGCCTTGTGCAGTGAGTGTGTATTGCCCTGCTACTTCCAAATAATTTCAGTGATTTGCCATTTGCTGTAATCTACAAAAAGTTTGGATATATTTGAATATAAAAGGTTAGGATTCTACTGAAATTCTAAGGGATTCAAGGGGAAGGGACTTGCTTGTTGGAGATCAAGCTCTGGGTGTCTGTATTTATCTAGCTAATTTCTTGAAACATCTGAAACTCCTCTTTTGCTTCCATGATCACCAAGAAAATGTTGCAGTGTCTGTAGAGAAGAGGCAGCTCTGTTTGTCAGAGATGATCCTGCATAATAAGGTTTCCCAGGAGGTTGAAGTTTCACGCATTAAGTACAGTGAGTTCAAGATAATAATTTATGAATATTGTTATCTCTTCTAATACACGTTTTCCAAGATCTATTTTAATGACAGTGAACTGCATTAACTGGATTGAGTAGACTGGAAGTAATAAATAGCAATATACATACCTAGGAATATCTTCACCCACTTCTAGTTATTTTTAACTTTATGGCAGATACTTTTTTGTGCTCCTGAAAGCAATGTAAGAATTTGTCGGGTTTTTTTTGGATTGCAATTAACTGCAGCTGACTATTTAATGGTAAATGCAGTTTTAGAGGGTTTTGTTGAGGCTGAAATAATTACTCTGTTCTAGTTGGGACATAATTTGTATATCAGAACTCAGTGTTATTTGTAGATGAACCACACGTGTTTCCTAAATAAAGCTTGACTGAAGTTATTCTCCAAAAAGCACAGAAATTATTTTAAAAATTTGCAGACAAATAAGAGAACTTGAGGAACTGCAAGTTACAGGATTGATGGGGATTTGTCTGCACCAGAAAGTTGCATTGCTTAAGGGAAAGCTTACGTTCACTAAGCTTCTGTTAGATGCTCTGCTTTGAATTTTTGGGTTGGATTTTTTTTTTAGTTTTTTTTTAATTTGCCTTTTTGCTGTGTTTAATTCTATTTTAAAAATTCTTTTTACCTTAGCTGGACAATTTGGGTTGGTGCTGACTTTACAGTGGCTTACTGGTTTATTTATTTTTAGATTTTATTTTAAGCTAAATATTGCAATGATGTTGCTCTGTCAGATTCAATGTGTAAGATGTTAGCCAACAAATTCCAGTAGAAACTATGATTTTAGATTATATATATGTGAGAAGGGGAAGCAAAATATTTGAAACTGTTACAGCCCAAGACATACAGAAATCAGTATTTAAGTTCAGGGCATCTTCACCCTCACTTTTCTTCATGGAGCAAGAGAGACTTCTATAATATGTACTGTTTATATTGTTTTAATTTATATTCTCTTTTTTATTAGAAATTATTTATATCTTAATTTGCATGCTTCTGAATTGTGTAAGAGGTCTTGAATAAAAGCTGAAAAAATGTTCAGTCTATGCTACTAAAATGAAATAAATAATAATTTGGAAAAATTATTTAATAATCCTTAATAGCAAACAATGTTTTTAGATCATTTTACTGTGCTTCATAGCTCCCCATTGTATTTGGTTCTTAGTCTGATGCTTTGAAATTACAAATGTCTCTCTGTGTGTGCATGTCACTGAAATAGAATTTGGTGTGCATTTCATTTCTTAAATAATGCTATTAGCTCTTGCAGACCCCTTTATTGGGGACTTGAATCTACTTTTTCAGCTTTTGTTGATTTAAATGAACTCACTGCTTTTTTGGTTATTGCCGGGTTTTTTTTCTTCTGCTATTCTTTAGACCTCTAGGCAGTGGAAATATTACTAGCTTGTATAATTTAAGAATCAATTCAAAACGTTGAACCTTTTTGGTAGTACATGAAATTGATGGATAAGCAGTGAACCCTTTGTGGTTACTCATACAAGGTGGTTAATATACTTCCCACTTCATCAAGATGAACACACGGGGAGTGCCAGAGATGTGTAAAGTTCTCAAATACCTTGTCATCTTCCAAATCCTTGACTGACTTGCTACAGTGGGACCAGGCAAACAGATTCTCTAAGCTGTGCTAGTCCTGTAGCCTCAGCTTTCTGCTTAGAATAGCTCACAATTGCATGAGGTACTTGGCATGAAAGTTGAGGTGTGTGTATGTAGGTCATCCACTGCTTTTCATGTTCATGCTTATGCTTAGTTCCTGTCTTACCATGTCAGTCAGTTAGCACTGTGCCTCTACCCTGCTCTAAATTGGTGCAATAAGTATTACATGGGAGAATGGGGGTTTTGCAGGTAGGTGTGGAAAAAGGATGCAGACAAAGTAATAAGGAGGATGCAAGGACTATCGAAGGAAGCAGAGGGAGGTTTAAGGGGTAGGAGAAAATAAAGCAGAGCTCACTGAGAAAAGAGGAGAATTCACTGGAAGGCTTGGCAGAATAAACTCAGCACATTCGTAGAGGTAAAGTTCTGTCTTTAGCTCCCTGTTTTGGAGCCTAAATCCTATTCATAGTCTGTGTGTCTTCTGAGGTGGATTGAGTCTGCCAAAGTGCATGCTTGACATATGTGCCACTTAAGAGTTTCAGTTACTTTCCCACAATAAAATTAATGTTTCTACATTTTTGTTGTTGTATTTAGTCTCTGGGAGCTGAAAACTGATTTGTTTCTGACAGATTATATAGCCATCATTTTTCATTGCTTTTCATATAAGCCATTAAACAAATGTACAAAAAGCATATTCTCTATAAATCTTACCAAGTGTCTGTTTTGCACTGCTCATTTTTGAAACACAGTCCAGTCCTTCACATACCTGATTCTGCTAAGTCTGAAAAAATCAGCAGGCATTAGTGAGCTCATAAATTATTGTTCCCTTTAAAATGCTCTCAACTAGTAGAAAGTGGGTGATGTTGCTTTTTACTCTCAAGTAAATTAGAAATGCTCTCCTGCCTATTGCTGCTTCAAGGAAAAAGTCTTTGCTTTTACACAGGCAGACTTCAAAAGAGTAATTGACAGTACACATTAGACTGTAACTGAGTTCAGGCATACTAGGTGTGCATTAAAAAGACAATGGAATAGATTACTTGGAGGGTATAATACATATCAAAATTGTTCTATACAGACATCAGAATATTAAATAGAAGGAAAAGGCTTCATAAAGTCTCACATAATCCCTCTTGGCATGGGTGTACGAGGAGGTATTCAGGTCTTTTTCTTTAAGTATGCTGATATGATTAAATTGAACTTGACACAAGTGATGTACTGTACCATGTGATTGTAATATTTAAAAGAAAAAACACTTTTCTGATTGAATACTTCTAGCTATCAATTTCTGTGTAGCAGTATCTAATCTGAATTTCTTTTGCAGGTAGAATGCTAACACATTTGCTGTGTCCTCTGTCTCACTAGGTGCACACTCAGCAAGTACTGAAGGGTTTCAATATTTTTTTGATATCTTATTTAATCTAGTGTTCTAGAAGAAAAGACAGCCTGTTCAGTTCGTGTGAATTCAAGCAGTTTTCAGGCTACAGTTCTTCTCTCCCAGAATACTCTATGTAGATGCTTATTTTTACTAGCTCTACAATTTGGATGTCGTGGCTGTTACAGATGCTGCTGTATAAACACAAATGCTGTTGGATGTGGTTGCTTTAAATAAGTCATATGCTTCTGGTGAACATGCCAAAGTTTTTCTCCATGCTGTTTCAATTGTGGAAATACCTTTCCTTCAGCCAGCCCTCCCTTCCTTACATATAGAGGCACAAAAAAACCCATAAACTGGGAAAGATCATTTGTACCCAGTCCCATGATCTCTATTGTTTTAATATATGGTGTTCTTTCAAGACATGATTTATAAGCTTGCCAGAGTTTAGCACCTATGGCATATGGTAGAGGCCAGCTTTTTAGCAAGATTTACTATTGTATAGAATTGTCTGGGTTGGAAGGGACCTTAAAAGATCATCCAATTCCAATCCTTCTGCATGGGCAGGGACATCTCCCATAAGACCATACTGCTCATTGGCCCATCCAGCCTGGCCTTGAACACTTCCAGGATTGGACATGCACAGCTTACATGGGCAACCTCTTACAGTGTCTCACCAGCCCCACAGTGAAGAATTTCTTCCTAAAGTCTAACCTAAATCCCCCTTCTTCCATTTTAAAACCCTCATCCTATTTCTACATGCCCTTCTCCAAAGTCCCTCCCCAGCTTTCCTGGAGCCCTTTCAGGCACTGGAAGATCCTCTAAGGTCTCCCCAGAACCTTCTCTTTTCCAGGCTGAACAACCCCAATACTCTCAGCCTGGCTCCAGAGCAGAGGGACTCAAAGCTTCTGATCATCTTCATGTCCCTCCTCTGAATTCTCTTCAGCAGATGGGTATCCTATTTGTGCTAGGGGCTTCAGAACAGGGGGTTCTCAAAGAGCATCTTCCATCTTGTGAAGAAGGGATAGTAAAAAAAAAAAAAGAAAAAAAAAAAAAGGATTTTTAGAGATGATGTTCAGGGAGAAACAATATGGTTCTGCAGATTTAAGAGCAGTTTTAGTCCCTGTCATATGGATGAGGAAATAAAAATATCAAGACAAAGTGCTTGTTCCTTCCATGGTTATAAAAGCTTTTAAGAGATTTAACAAAGTAGAACTTGTCATTAAGTATACTCAGCAAAAGTCTTTCCAATGCTATTGGAACCCCTAAGGGATTTTGTTCAGTTTCTTTACACCTGCAGATTCCTCCTAGCCCTGTCCTAGTATATGTTTGTCTATTTTCAGGCAGTTGTGTCATTCAGCAGTGTTTAGAAATACATTTTGCATTGCGTAGGCAAATCTTCTGGCCCATTTTTATCTTACTGGTGAGAAGTGCTTTACCTTCCTTCAGTGACGTGGCTTAGTTTGTTAGCAATGAATATTTTTGGAGTAAACAGTTACTTGTTAGTGCTGCAGCAGCATCTTAACATAATAAACTTTAACTGAAGTATACAAATGATCTCAGCTAAACAAGCATAGCAAAGTGTAGCTGAGGCAGGAAGCCAGTCTGTCTGTTCTTTGTGCCCAATGTTAGTCATTTGATAGTCATTTTAATTTTAGAAGTAAATAGCATTGAATATCGTGTTCCATAATTTCATTGCAGTGCCAAAAAATGGGTGCTGTGTAACTAATATTAAACAAGGTGGCAGTGCTGTGATAGTTGGTCATTGCAGCTCTGGTGATGTATAGTCTTATCAGAAATAACAGGATTATAGAAATTATAAAGTTGAACTGAGAAGGGGAAGTGGACATTGTCTGAAAGAAATAGTAAAGAAAAAAAAAAGATTAATTTCTTTCCTATAAAACTATATTGAGCTCTGTTGAGATATCTTCATTTTACAGAAAAGTTTATGGGCAGGCAGATCACAATTTGTGTCTCTTGGAACTGCCAAGTATGATTTGTGCATGTATGGAATTCATAAATATTACAGAGTCACAGAATGTTCAGGTTGGAAGAGACGTCCCAGCTCATCCAGTCCAACCTTTGACCAACACCACAGTCAACTGCTAAACCATGTCCTTAAGGACCAGGTCCAAATGCCTTTTAAATGCCTCCAGGGATGGTGACTCCATCACTGTCCTGGGCCATTCTAATGCCTGACAACCCTTTCAGTGAAAAAATTTCCTAACATCTAGTCTAAACCTCCCTTGGCACAGCTTCCATCCTTTTACAGTTTACTAAGGAGAAGAGGCTTTTGCCCTCCTTGCTCTGAGCTCCCTTGAGGTGGTTGAAGAGAGCCGTAAGGTCTCCCCTCACCTCCTCTTCTCCAGGCCAAACACCCCCAGCTCCCTCAGCTGCTCCTCCCGGGGTTTGTGCTCCAGGCCTTGAATGAGCTTTGTTGCCCTTCTCTGGACACACTCCAGCACTTCTCTGTCCCTCCTATAGCTTTATTGTAGTCAAGGTAGACTGTGTGCAGTGCTATAACTTCATCCATGCACCTTGTTCTTTGGAGGCAAATAGGTTAATAAAGCACTACTTTCCCCTGAAAATTCCATGGCGATCATTTCAAACTACCTGCCTCCTTTGTGTGCAAATGTATTCTAAAATGTTATGCTCCATGATCTTAGAGCTTCAAGTATGTAAATGCATCCAGCTTCACCAAGTGATCCCTAACCTCTTGCATCTCCATTGTTCTTTGTCCCTCTCTGTTGCTTCTCATGATTTGGTTGCATTGAATTAGCATCACACTTTACCTGAAACAAAAAGGGATTTCATTATAATATAATGACTTTTACATCACGAGTTTGTATCCTCCCTGCATCAACATTTTCCTTTAACTTTCTTTTGCAATATGCAGAGCTGGTATATAGAGTCCTTTTGTATCATCCTTTATGTCTTCACTAGTCTTAGTTCTAGCTAGACTGAACCAAAAAAGCCTCCAGATTTTGTCCTCCAGTACCTAACCAATGTTGTTATTTTTTACTCCTCTTTTATTGCCAAGCCTTGATTCCATTCCTTGTACACTCCCTTTCTTGTGTCTTTTTTCATTGAGAAACTTTCTGCTTAGCCACATAGGCCTTTCTTCTAGGTATGTTGCTTCTGTATGGGTGGTTTGCTGAAGTTTTCTTTACTCAGCCACTCAACCACATCTGACTTGAACAGTTTTCTATCAAAGGTGAACCTCAGAGATTCTGAACCGTTCCCTGCATAAGCTGAAGTCTCTTTTCCTGAGTCATTTTCTAACTCTCATTTTCTTATTAACTCTGATGCTAATCTTCCTTCTCTTCTTCCAAATTCCTAACCTCAGTCTTGTCTTTATGGAGCTTACCACATAAATGAAACTCTTAAATGTGCCTGGTTATAACAAAGTAAATGAAAACTACCCATGCTAGTCAGTTTGGGGCATTTTTACTGTAGTCATTATTGCTTAAGCTGGCTAGTTCAAGCAAACTTACAAAGCAGTCCTGTAACCTGGATATTTGCAAGCAAATAGCTGAGGTGGTATGATCTTCAGTCAGCATTGTTTAGGGCAACTTTGAGCATTACATTCTCATTTCTCTTACTAGCTGCCCATATTCCTTGTTTTATTTCAGCTGAGTCAAGTAATGATCCTTCCAGTTGTGATATTGAAACTTGGGCCTGTTTCACATGTAACAGATGAATTGAGTGAGGTTGTTACAGCCTCAGAAAAGGATTCAACATTGGGTATTACAAGAAGAAATGTCTCCTTTTTTTCTGAAGCTAAATCACAGCTCATCAACAAAAGACCATGGCCCTGGTTAAAAGAGATAGTTCAAAAAATTCACTTTAAAGAGATGGCATGGCTGTGCTCAAAAAGCTGCTGCTGCTGCCCTTCTTGTGTAACTTTGCTCTCTGTGACTACCCAGCTTTGTTTTGCTACAGCTCTGAATACCTGGGGTGCAGTTAGCTTCAGTGGTGCTCTTGTGCAGCAGACAAGTCTGCCAGGCTGACCCATGAAAACAGTGTGCCTGGTTATAGGTCTGTTTTCTTGGTTCTCTTCCTCTGGTGCTTGTAATAAACATCATTCATACCGCCAAGTGGATTTGTTTAAAAATAAAATCACATGAAAAATAACTACCTAGGTACAGATGAAACTGTGATATGGGTTCTCCAGTAAAAGTGACTTTCAAACATGCTGTCTCTGCATGTCACCTCTGATTTGCCACTTGCTGTTGCTAAAAAAGCTGGAAAATACATGGTTGCATTTTGTGAAATAATCTCCTGAGTAATTCAGTAAGGGGGGGGCTGGAGTTGATTGCGATTTAGATGTTGAGTTCTACTTACAGGGAATTATTTTAGTGATGTTACAAGCATTTCTCAGATTTGTGGAATTTATCTGTTGAAAAACATAGACCTGCAATTGGCTTTGATAGCTGTTAGTTCCTCTGTGCAGACTCTAATCTTTTGCAGTGGTCAATCCTTGGCCAAGAAGATGGTATTTAGAAAAATTATTTTGACTGAAATTCTGGGAATATGCTTGTGTGTGAGTTACAAGGGAGGAATAGTCTCAGTGGAGTGTAGAAGAAAGGCTTACAAAGCATAATGCAGAGCATGGTTTGTCACTTGGGCTACCAGATCTGGCTTCTCAGAAGAGCTGATAAATCCTACTAAAACCTTCTTGCCAGCACATCCCTGCTGCCTCCACTGACTGAGCTACAAATAATATTTTTGTCTGTAGTTATAAAAGAAGGGCCAGTGGTTCTTGCTTTGCAGACCTACAGGCTGTGTGGCTTCTTCCCATGTGCATCATCAGTTGTGGTAGCTCTGAGATCTGTGTTGGCTGGATTATAAGAGCAGATTGATGTTTTTACCATTTCCTGTAAAGGCCTTTTATTTACCTCTTGGTCTATGTTGTCTTTGTTCTTGCAAAGTGAAAACTGAAGATTATTAAGAGATGGCTTCTGAAGACAAAAGCTTTTATGTCAATATAGCTTAGTATATGGCTCTTGCTTTTGTCCTCCTTCTCCAGCTCCCATTGATTGTTTCTTTGGTGTATTAACTTCTCAGTTCTCTTGTCACAAGTGCTTGTGAACTGATTTGGGAACTGATCCAGCTTTTAAAATCCCATATCGTCAATCAGTATTGAAGTAAAAAAAAAAAAAATGCTGGCTTGTGCAACCACTTTCCTAGACACAAAAATAAGAAAATGCACATATTAGCTTGACTAGAATTCAGCTGTAGAAGGTGGCAGTGATTTTCAATAAATTAATACATGGAATAAAAATTGCAGATATGATTAAAAAGCTTACATGCCTGTAGTAGTTTTTATTTTAAAGGTGATGCAGAAGGTAGAGAAAAATACTTCTTGTTGTAGTTCACATGAATTTACCTGGTTTGTGAAACTTGTCTTGTCTTTCATGCACTATAGTGATTGCCACTTTCATACTTCCTTGGATTAAAAGCCTTTATGTATATTTTTCTAAGAAAGCATTGCAAATCTATCTCAACGAATGGAGATATGTATTGTTTCTTGAGGAGAGAAAGCAGACTAGAAGTTGTAGCTAGTCTCTCTCTTGTCAGTAAATCCTTTTTGGGGAAAGTAATCAAATAGGATGAAAGTATAAAATCCATTTTGAAGCTATTCTGCTGCTGTTGAAACCATATGGAATCACAGAATAATTTTGATTGGAAGGGAGCCTCAGAAGCCATCTAATCCCAACATCCTTTTTAAATCAAGGGTCATTACACAGATTAGATTGCTCAGGGGCTTATCCACTTGAGTTTCAGAAGTCTCCAAGATGCCACAGCCTCTCTAAGCAGTGTGTTTAACTTTCCTGATCTTCATTATTTTATTCTTCATTGCCAATCAGAATTTTTCTTTCTGCAGTTTTGACTGTTGCTTATTGCTCTTTCACTCTGTACCTCTGAGCAAGGTCTGGCTCTGGCTCTGCAGCTGTCTATTAAGCTGGAGGAGATGCATTTAAGTTATCTGTTAGAGCTCTCATCTGCAGGCAGCACTAATCCAGCTCCCCTGACCTCTCCTTGTGCCTCCTGTACTCCAGCCCTCTGCTCAACTCTCCAGTTTGCAAATAGATCTCCTGTCCTGGGAGACTCCAGGCTGGACAAGGTGTTCCAGATTGTGTCTCTCAAGTGCCATGCAGGGAGGACTGACCTTTTTCCTCAACCCACTGGCTATCATTTTGCTAATGCAGCCACTGTGCAATTAGTCTTGATTGCCTCCACAGCAGACTGCTGATTCACACCTCACTTGTGGGTCACCAGGAGTCTCATCCTTTTCTGCAGTCTGCCACCAGTTCATGGATATTTCTGCCCCCAGAGCAGGACTTTAATCAGGTTCTTGTCAACCCATATCTCTAGCTTCATAAGACCCCTGCAACTGCTCCCCCCCTGTTTGCTGGCAATAGTAAATTGTATTCTGACCCTTCATGAGAGTCTTCTAGGAAGATGTTGGGGAGTTTGGGGCTTGGTCTTGGTTCCCAGGGACAGCACTCATAGCTAAATGACAGACATCTCAATGTTGACTGCAGCTCTCTCTAAAGGCTAGAACTTCATGCAGCTTTTTATGCACCTTATATGTTGACAATACAATTTTTTTTAAGAAAGTTTTCCTTCTATTTGGGTACGAGGATTCGGATCATCTTCTTCAGTGTGCTCCAATAAAAGTGTAAAATAAGATTAGGTGTAAGAATCAGTTCTCATTGTGAAATGAATTGTAGATACAACTGCTGAATACTGCAGATTCTTTTGCTGTATGGGTCGTCAGGCAATTTGGGAGATTTGTGTGTTCCAAGTGTGATGTAAAAATCTTTCCATCTACTTAAAAAGGAAAATATTGTTTAATGGAATAGGAGGTTGAGATGAAGTTGAAAAGACTTGTATAAAATATCTACAAGTCAGAGCTGGAGAAAGTGAGGGACAGAAAGAAAACCTTAAGTTAAAAACAAAAAAAAAGGAAAGGAAAAAGGAAGGGGAAGGAAAGGAAAGGAAGTAATGTGTAAGCAAAATCTGTGTGACAAAGTCATGTCCATTTAGGCCACCGAATATAGCAATGGAAAGGACTGTCATGTAGGGCAAGGAAAGCTGGTGTAGTAAATCACAGCATCATGGAAGTACTAGGAGCTTTCAGCAGTGACAACTGAAAAGAATAAAGATACCAGAGGAAATGCTTTCTTCCTATGTATCTATACATCCATAAACCTGAATGGTCTTGAGTGCAGGCAGGAATTCAGACTAGGACTTAATTTTTAGTAACTTGTTTTCTGCCTTCTATTAAATGTAAGTAAACGTGTATAACCTCCCTACTTGGTAGGGTGTTGTGATGTTTCATTAATTACTCTGTTCTTTACTTCTGGCACTGGGACCAAATGAGCATTTCATATTCAGATGTATACATTTGAATGTATACAATGTATACTGCTACATAGCAGTAGTAAGAATACAGTCTTTTACTGGAATATGTTATATGTGAACAGGACAAAAAGTGAATGTTTCTCTGTAATGGGAGTAAAAAGATGGTACTTTCTTGCTAAGGTGATAAAGAAATTATCTTTTGCTTTCTTGCTGATACTTTTGTATCAGCAAGTATGCTTGCTAAATATATACTTTTGTCCTGTATGCTCGCTAAATATATATATATATAATACATTATCTTTCTTATTTTTGAGTATACCCTTCTTTTGGAACAAGGTAGTTTTGAAAATTAAATCTGAATTTGACTCTGTACTGAACCTTCCGAAAAAGAGAGGTGGCTGGAGAATTCATTCTGTATGATTGCAGAAACAAATGATCTGAGTCAAGTGGCCTGGTCAGCTAATTAAGCTACAACAGAGAAATCTCACAGAGTCAGTCAGTTGTGATTATTAGTCCAGTGTGGTTGGATGTCTGATTCCTTCTGTAAAATTTGAAGTGGCTGCTTTTATTATCATTAATTGGGGAGTGCCAGAAACAAATCTGGAAGAATTACACTGCTACTTTAAAGAAATCCAATATATTTCAATTTAACGATGAGTTAAATGGCTGTTTATCTCCTGTTCTGCCCTCTTCTTAGGATTTGAACATTTGTAAGAATAATTCCCAAGTTACACATCTGCCCTGTCTCTGAATTCTTGTGGCTGTATGAAGTCCATGACAGAGCTGTCAATAAATGTGTTGTTTGGGGTTGTCTATATCTTCTTAGGTTCTGTTGTTTTCTTTATTAGGTGATTTAATTAGCAGTTTTGTCATTACAAAAATACTTCCAGAGTATCTAGAAAAGTTCCTTTAATAGTGAAGCATGAAGTTGCTTAAAGTGCCTCACGGACCTCAACCTTGGAAACATTTCTTAAATATTTCTCCTGCTAAGCAAGAGGGATGCCACAAAATGAAACAAAAAAGGAAACAATATTTCATTTGTATGGAAGGATAAAGTACATGTAATGTAAAACAGGCTCGTTCAGTAAGGATGGCTTACTTGTGGAGTTCAGCAACTTTAAAATAGAAATCTTATTGATATTAACTCTACCACACGTAGGAGGAATTAGTGGCATAGAAATGCACATATGTTACTCTAGCTGTCAAAAAGCGAGTGCCCTGGCAGTTTAGGGGGTTTTGCAACTTTGAATGCAGCTGCCTTAAATTTCAGAGATGTTCAGCTTCTGGCAAGTCACATAGTAGCATTTCTAATGTTTTTTAAACAGCTATTATCGTAGCCAAGCTGTGTTTTTTGGTGTGGGGGTTGTTTTTTGTTTGTTTTTTGTTTTGTTTGGTTTTTTGGTTTTTTTGTTTTTTTTTTTCCGCCTTCTGTGTGTAATCATCTGCTCAGTGGTGCACTCTGTGAGTAGGAGCCAGGGGAGGGGCTTGCTGTGATTGATGGGGAGAGGGAGGCCCCGCAGACTGCAAGAGTCCCATCTGGGTTAGGTTTTGGGAGCAGTCAGATGTTGAGAGGGAGGTCAGCAAGCCTTGCTTTAGCTCCCCCTCTTTCAACACCCCTGTCATCCACACTCCTGCACACATTACAGTGCTCACACACCCACATCCATAATTGATGCTTGCTTTGGGCAGATGCTGTATGGCCTGGGACTAGAGCAGCTGCTCAAGTTTATGGAGAAAAAAGGGAGCAGGATGGTACAGCAGGTATTTTCACTTTTATTTTCACTTGAAACTCTTGATTTTAGCCGAGACAGGGCAATTCTTATAACCAGCTCCACCACTGCATGCAAGACTTCTAATACATGTTGTTGTTGCTTAAGTTTGAAGGAGGGTGAACTACAGCAGTGATTATCTGTCTCTGCTGGGCTTGAAGTATCTAACTGAGCTGTTCTTATAGCCAGCAGGTTTACAGATGAATGTTGCATTTTTCCTCTTTGTTCCTATGCCCTAAGGATATGATGGAGTTTGGCTCATTTAATTACAGTATGAGAGGCTTGTTCTAAATGTAGACTTTCTTGCCAAAGAAACAAAACACCACCAAACAGAAAAGAGAGTAAAACAATGAACTGCTAGTTAGACTTTCAAATGCAGGCAAGCGGAAAGGTTTTCACTGAGTAAGTTTGTATGCTGCAAATGTGTTTTTAAGAAGGAACACTGCATAAGGAATGTTTTCTTAGCTCTGCCTTTTGTGTACAAACATTGCAAGCTCCCTTCATTAGCTTTGACACTTCCTGCATTTCTTAATTATGAAATCCTTTTAGAGCAGAAGATGCCAAAAAAGCATATTGAGATCTGAGATACTGGGAGCATTTGAAATTCTAAGTTTTTCTGCTCGTGAAGTAATATATATGGAACAGAAGCAAGTCAGCTTACCTACATCATCGGATTGCTTTCTTTTTTTGTTCTTTAGAGCTCAACGTTTAACCAGAAAGCAATAAATTTCATTCTATACACTGCCACGTAAAGCATATTTTTCAGTTGAAATGTGGTTTTCATTAAAACTCAGGCCAGAACATTTAGCAGAGCCTGACTGTCTGCCATCCTTTGTTCTTTCTGTTGCCAACAACTACTTTATTAAAAACCATGCACAAAGTGAGCATTAAGGGGTCATTTAATCTTAAAGATACTTGGAACTGAGTCCGAAGGGACAACTTATATTAGCTTCTCATGCCTGATATTGCTGTTGTATTAAGTGATGTCTGTGTACTGTCTTCTGGGGTTTTAAGAGTACTCTAATCCCTGAGTTCATAGGCTAATTCAGGATCAATATATCCCTGTTGCTTTTAGGGCCATTTCATATTTTAACTCAATGCATTAGATCTAGTATTTCCCTTAGCTATTTTAGTTCACTGTGTTTTAAAGGAAAAAAAATAAGAGGGGCATGTTAGGTGATGATAGAGTTTCTAGAGTTTCTGGTTCTTTAAAATCTGCTCAAATGTATCTATCTGACTGTTGTGCAGGCTGGGGTTTCTGTCAGCCACATGTACACTGAGCTAAGGTGTGTCTGTTCCCACTGCATTGGTTTTGATTTGAATTCATATGCTACACACAGAGCTTGGTACCCATGTAAGTACTAAAGAACATGTGTGTGCATACATGTTTTATACTACATTGCAATATCCTTTCTGTGGGATTAAGTGTGAATAATGAATTCAAACTAATTTTTAATGCTACATTAAGCACTGATTTTAAGAGAGGAACAGCTCAGATTGATTGTCACTATCATTTTAAACTTATAGCCTACAGTAGATTGTGCAAGTATAATTTCATTAATGTTTTTTTTTTCCCCAAAAGCAATTTAATGAACACTCAGTGCTTAAACTGATAATCTTGCATGCCAGTTTTCTACTTTCAGCATGCTGGAGGTTTTTTTTCTTTGTTTGCATAGTGGCAAGACTGTAAATCCCCGAGTATGTAGAAGTTCTGTATTTAAAAAAACAACAACCAAAACCCTGATCCTTTGTTGGCTGCTTATTTATGGGGACTTGGTTTGAGATAAGTGATCCAGACCTCAGCTTAGCAAGAGGTAGAAGAGTCTCAGCAAAGTGAAGGTGCTGGACTTGCCAGTGCAGTTTGTCATTTTATGATAAACCTAAAAAGTGAACCATATGGAGTTGCTAGTAAAAATATAACCTTAAAATGATTGTAGATATGTGTAAATGGAACTTACTGACTTAACCCTGTGAAAGCAGGAAAATGACACTGTTTTCATTTTGAAGATGATTGAATGATGCATTATAAGGTACTTGCTCAGGGCCATACACTAAAATACCAGCAAAGATTAAATTAAAATTAGGGAGAGGTTGATTGCTGATAAAAAGTTTTAATTTTTTAGGCCACACTGAATGCCTCTTACAAAAAATTAATTTTCCCTTCTCAGCCTTTCATGTAGCAAGGCTTGTTCGTGTGCTGTGATTTTGCAGTTTCTTAAAAGCTCTTGAGTTTCGAACCAGTTCATGTTCCAGAACTGATGTCTGAATGAGTTGAAATTTTCTGGAAATGTCCTGAAATACAAAGTGCAAAAGGATGTCTTTTATTAACCCAGGCTATTTTAAAAATAGTAAATCTTTGAGGGCTGACAGGCACCATAAGCAATAGTCCTGCAGTAGTCCTGTGCAGGTACTTGTACATGCTCTGATGGGAGAATGACAGAGTATTTTAAAAACTAATTAAAGTTTTACTCAAGTAGTCATTTTTACTTTACTTGATACTGAGAGGGATGATTTTATCTTGTAAATCAGCCCATCTGAGTTTGGGATAGTCCCTGTAAGAATGGCCTCCAGTGCTGTGTCATCTGCAGCATCATATTTTGGACATCTTCTGTATAGGTTCTAAAAGACTGTTCTATACATTTCCTCCCCTAGAATTATTACTCTGTGGTATGAGCAGAGCACTTAGTCAGAAGGATCTAATTGATAAATTTATTTGCTTGTCAGTCCTTTATTATATCAAACAGAGATATGGATTTATTTTTGAAGAGATGAGGGAATTTATTTTCTACTGTATAGGCTTATTGTAATATGGAAATGAAATACTATTGTCTTAATATTTAAAGCCTTTACAGTTTTAATTTTTTTTTTTTCTGACAGCCTGTAACATAGCATTTTATGTTACCCTAAGATTTTAAACAGATGCAATTGGAGATTCGAATGTTTGATATTTTGATTGGATATAATTTTTTTTTTAATTGGCAGCATGAAGTTGCTCAATCCCATGTCCCTTGAAGTATTCTTGAATATCTCACAGATCATTATGTCATATAAGTATTTTCAGGATATGGTCATGTTAACAGCGTGCACCCAAATCCTGCTCCGTGTGTGTGTGTTGCATTTATTGTGTTCTGAAAATGGTAAATCAGAATTGATCACAGACCCTGGGCTCACCTTATCAGAGCTCTGTATTGGCAGTTGTGCCCAGTCACCTTTGGAACATACTGAGCTTTGTTCCTCTTCGTGGTTTGAGCTGAGGCATTAGATTGCACTGACCGTTCCTGGTTAGATAGCAGCCTGCAATTATCCAGAGAACAGCAGATTTGTTTGTCTCATTCTAAGATTTCACAGAGTTTTAAAAAAAATGAATGAAGTTCAGATAAGAAACAGCAATTGTGCCCTTTTCAGACCAGCAATCTTAGCAGAATACTGTCACTGCTTTCTGTCTTACCTGTACGGGATCATCGCCTGTTTTATCTCATGCCACGTTTCTTCTCCTGTTTTTTTGTTTGTTTGTTTGTTTTCTTTTCTTTTGTTTGGTTGGTTTGTGTTTTTTTGGTTTGTTGTTTTTTTTTTGTTTTCTCCTTTGCTTTTTACAGGGTAATCAGGAAGCTACAGCACCTCCTGACACAATGGCACAGCCTTATGCCTCAGCCCAGTTTGCTCCACCTCAGAATGGTATCCCTGCAGAATACACAGCCCCACATCCTCATCCAGCTCCAGACTACACAGGCCAAACCACTGTTCCAGAGCACACGTTAAACATGTACCCTCCTGCTCAGACACACTCTGAACAGAGTGCACCTGACACAAATGCACAAACTGTCTCCGGCACAGCCACAGTAAGTCAAGGTTTCAGCTCTTTGTCAAGCGGTGTCTTTGTAGTTCCACGTGTATTTATTGATGACCATTTACACGTACTGGTTTTGCACTTGGTTTGAGTCAGGGTTACTCACTGTTTCAAAGCCAAAAGTCTGTTAAAAGTTTATCCTTGAACTAATTTTGCTGCTCTAAGGGCCTCTTAGTAAGTGTGGGAGCTTTGTAGAATCTGTTATTTCCTATTTTTACAGTGTTAGGCGAAATGATTAATTGCAAGCCCATTAATCATATGATAAAGTTGGACTAAGTTCAATATGGAAAAACATTGAAAAAGAGTGTTTGTAAGCAGTGATTTAGAAACAAACAAACAACCCAAAACCGCAATATTTTTGTTCTTTTTAATGAGCTTTGTGTTTTTGACACTTCTGAGTAGTTTTTCATAGAAGTGTTAGTTGAATGATACTATATGGAAATGACTTGTGGAACTGTGTGAGTGAGTGTTGTGGAAAGCATGTCTGTAATACTGTATTTTCTAGAAAGCTTATTGTTCAGCCATGGCTAAAGCTGTGTGTGGATCTGTGTTCAACGAAGCAGAAATGATAGACTTTCCATCTATTTGATTTATATATGACGTTCTGAAGTGTCATGAATTATGCAAGAGACTCCTTGGATGGCCCCTACCTTGTAATTTAAGTCACACATTGCTAGTTTAATGCTTCTGCCTCAGTTCTAGATTGGATGCAATATACCCAGTGCCAACAGCTGACAGATTTCTGAGCCGTCAGCCACCTGAGTTTGTGCAGGACCTAGATCAGAACAGGGAGGACTTGAAACATCTCCACTAGCTGTCCTCATCGTTGCCTCAAACATGCTCCATGCCTCATTTTACCTCCCCTTCCTCACCTGGCACGTATCTAACCTGGAAGCTTTCATAGAGTTGGGCAGGAGGAAAGGGGAAGCGTGTGCCTATTACAGAGTTTTTCTGGAGGTTTATGTTTATCGCCATGTCACTTATTTCTTTATATGAACAAGCTAGAAAAGCAACAGCAAAATCACAAAGGAGTATTCCTGGCTGTTAGAGAAGTGTCATATTAAATTAATTGCACAGTTTTGTGGTTTGTGTGGTCAGATCTTGCAGTCCTTTTATTTTTGACCTGGTAACTTTTTATTGTCCTCATTAGCCCTTTGTCTTAGTATTGTGAGAAAGTTTAAGTTGAACAACATTCTAGTTACTTATATGTCATGGGATTTTTTGGAGTTCTAGAGTGTACCCTCTTATTCATTTCTTTGCTGGTTCTTTCTAGCTTTTAAAATTTTCTTCCATAGTAATTTTGATTGTCATCAGACTCTTCTCACTTGTAACTCTCATTGGTTTAGAGCAGAAACCCTCAGCTGAATAGATAATCCAGAGGAGATGGAATATTAACTAAAAAAAGAGCATCTTTCTTTCTGTCCCTGTCTCATTCTTTTAATATACTACTATTCTGCTTGCTTTTTGTGACCACTGCAGCACACTGAACAGTCCACCGTGTTGTCCAGCTCAGCCTTTTTGTATTTTGAAACTCTTGGTCTGTTTGCCATTCAGTTCTGAAGCAAAACATTGTCAGTGCTACAATCAGTGGTAAAACACTCTTGCTTGCAAGTGGGCCAGGAGCTCATCCCTTGTCATTTATTGCCTCCAATTTATTGTGTTTCCTCACCCTATTTTGATTTTTCAGTTTGAAGAAGTGTTAGTCTCTTTATCAGAAAAGTCAGGTATGTTTTTGCAACATCTTCCTTGGCAAAGGCTGATGAAAAGAAATAATTTGGATTGTCTGCAATGCTGTTATCTTCAAGTGCTCTATTCAATCCCAACTCTAGCAAATCCAATTATTCCCTTGAAAGTTTCCTGCTTCTGATATACTAATAGGCTTTATTGTTATTTGGTTTTGTATCCTCTGCTATCTGCTCTTCTTATTTCCTTTTTGCCTTCCTAATATCCAATTTATATTTTGCCTGTCATACACTTTCTCCCTTCTGGTTCCACTGGGAGTGAATTTCCATTTTCTGAAGGATAACACTTCAATTCCAGTAGCCTTTTGTATGTGGGCAATATAGTATAGTTACTTGCTCTTTTCATTATGGATCCTTTTCTTGCCTCCCTGTTTTCTTTCTTACAGAGGAATCCACATAACTTCTTGAAGTAGCTCCTGTGCTGTTTATAAATTATTAGATCTCCTTTCTTTCAAATTTAGTGCGTTTTTGATAAAGCTTTGGCTTTTTTTTTAAAGATATTTTTTCTAAGTTGCAATGTTATATTGCAAACTGTGGAGTTGTCATCTCTCCCCTGAAGAATAATGCTCTGAAATACAAGTTTGCAAGTGGATTTACATATGGATTTACATTTCCAAAGTAACCTTGTCATTTTAATATCACTAACCACTTAGATTCTGCTTGGATCATATGCATAGGGACTGCTAACATTTGTAGGTTTATTCTGTGAAACAGAAAATGAGCAGGATAAAAGGGAACTAAATGCTTAATGACAGGATGATTTAACTGAAATAATATAAAATAATCTGCAGGTAATATAATGCTGTCAAAAGTTACCTTGAGTCTTCTCTGAATAATACTGTTTTCATCTTTTCAGATCAATATGTTTGTTTAATGAAGGAAGGAGTCTATCTGAGTGTATGCATAATCAATACTCATCCAGTAGTGGGTTATTTAAGAGCTGGTAGACTTTTGGAGTTGCATAGCATCAAAAGTGCTTTGAGTAGTTAACAAAAATAGTAAATTGCTTCTTTTAAAGAAGGATGGATCTGACAAGTTTGATACAAAGTTATGGTAACAGTAACATGTCTGATCATTTTGCAGGGTGCATTTGAGTATTATGTTTAGCAAAGTATTTTAAAAGATTTTTAAGAAAGAGGTTTGACAATTTTTTTCAAATATGAAATCACCTTTTACCTTTGTTCATATATATATATGTATATATGCAAACATATTGTACAGTTCTGAGAACAAATCTTGTTCGATTTTTGCTGGGGGTTTTTATTTTCTTAGGTCCAGGTTTGTGCATTCTTTAGTCACATTGCAGAGGTCATCTCTCCATCTAAGGATTTGGGGAGTCTTAGTGATATGCCGGACTGAAAAATTATTTACTGTGTTGAACATGTTTGTTTTGGGGAAGAGAAAGATATACAATCTTTTATTATTTAATTTCAGTACTGATCCCTGTGCACTTGTTAATTTGTGCAAGAAACCTGACAGTAGCAGGCATTTAGAGTAGAGTACTTGAGTGAACTGTATAAGCCTGCAGGTGTGTAGGATTGTTTCTACACTTCTCTGCAGCATATTTCTACTTTTTATTAGCTCTTTTTTCTGCTTTGTTCTTTATGTAAGTTATTGGTGCAAGGGATGTTTTTTGGTATTCCCTATTTCTTTCTTCTTCTCCTCCTTTTCTCCTTCTGTTTTATTCCTGGCTTATCCATGTCCTGTGGTGTGGGCTATATTATCTTTTTCAAGAAATTCTTCTCTGTCTAGAACAGTGGGCTATATCCTGCTTGGTTTAGTGGTTTCCATTGAGTGGTTTTTCAACAGCCTCGTTGTCAGGGTTTAACACTGGCCCGGCAATTAAACCGAATAACAGATTTTTATATTAATCCCCCTCTCCTCCCTGATAAGGAAAGGATAGAGAATAAGGAAAAGAGACTTACGGGTTGGAAACAAAACTACACAACTTTAATGAAACAGGAATGATAAATAGGAAAAATTACTAAATATATACAAATATACAGGAAAAGATTGATCCCACGTTCCTCCCCCCTTTCCCCCAATAACTCTCACGTCACCACGGAGGCTGCAGGGCAGCCCTGGGAAAGTCCAGGCTGGACCCTGGGGTCAGGAGCAGTCGGGAGCTGGAGGCAGGAACACACAGATTCAGGCTGGCACGAATCAGGATCGCAGGCAGAGGAAGGGATGGAATCCTCCCAGGATGCTGAAGCACACAGGGAACCGATGAAGGAAGAGCAGGAAGAAGGGAAGGGGCAGGAAAGGTGTTGACCCTCGTGATCCCTCAAATTTATACTGAGTATGACGTGTATGGGATGGAATACTCTGGTCAGTTCTGGCATCTATCTTGTCTCGGGCCTCCCCCGAGGAGGGGTTCAGGTGGGACCTCTTTACTCCTTCTGCAGGGTAAAATGTTTCCCTCAGAGCAGAACAGTGTCCTTGAGCTTACATACCAGTCTCTAGCAGTAACTATAAGCATCCAGTGTTATCAGTCCTAGAAGCAGACACTGTCTGAGAAACTTCTGTTAATTTCAGCAAGTGCAGCTACTGACAAGAAACTTAGCTGAAAGCAAAAGTACAAACCAGAAAATCACCTTTATCCTGGCTCAAACCAGGACACTCGTTGAAGCAGAGCTGTTTCAAACAAAGTTCACTTTAATTTGCTGAGTCCATGTCTACCTGTGGTTGTGTTTGTAAGCCTTGAGGTATACTTGCTGGAAGTAAGTGCAGCGAGTATATGCGCAGTGAGTGGGACACTTCTCCGTGCTGCTGAGGTCAGCTGCTGTTATCCTTCTCTCGGAATATTCTGCGTCTGCCTGGCATGCAGATCCTGGCCCTGCCTCTTGTGGTTTGCCTCGGTGTGTGGCTCTCTCTGGAAAGCATGGGGAGCAGCTAAGCACATCAATCATTTCTCCTGAAGAGTGGCACTGACTGGGAGGACTGTGCTCTCAGTGCAGAGGAGCCTGGAACTTCTCACCAAGAAGCAGCTGTCTTGAAAGTCACATTTCCCTGTGGATTCCCCCCTCAGCTGCTATCAATGACTCAGTTTTTATTCCATTTCCATTCCATATTTTTGTCTCTAGATGTTTGCCACCTGTATGCTAGATAGTTGGTAATACTTTGACAATTGTTACAGCAGTGTTTGTTCATCTAAATCATACCCTGCTGGTGTAGCCTATTGTATCAGCATGGCATGAGAGTTCTGTTGTACTATCTATTATATTTGGTGCCAAATACTACTTAAAAAAATTTTTTTTCAAGGAACTTGTTTCGAGACCCTGAATGCTTCAGAGCTGCAGAAGCAAGCACCCTGGTCCAGCTCCTATTCTGTAGTGAAGAGATCAAAACTGACATCCCAAATAGATAACATCATGCAGAGCTGGTTTGGCGAGGGGCAGGAATGATTTGTGATCATAGGCTTTATTGCTTCCGAGAGGCTTCCATGCTGACAGCCCTGCATGGAGACTTTGTAACTGCCCCACGTGTATTTCTTTGCTTATGCTAGGGAATAGCAGGAACATACTGCTCACTTGAGCAGCTGTATGTGTCAGGGCATTCTTTAAAATAGATTCTTCTCAAGGATATTTCTACTGTTTTTTATCATAATGTTTATAAAGTGCCTATTTGTTTTTTTTTTTTTTTTTTTCCTGTGTTGCTAAGCTAACTTAGGCTTTACTCCCAGTGAGTCCTTCTCATTCTGTGGGTGGGTATCTGGTGTGAGAAGAGTGATTACACAGCCAGGTCATGGTGCTACTGCCTATCACCAGGCTTTGTGTTCTTCTGGAATCCCAGTAAGTCATCCTGGTGATGTAGGTATCACCTAAGCTTCTTTGTCCTTTTCATTTTCACCAGAAGCAAATGTGATATTGAAACAGAAGACAAAATTATTCTGAGGTTTTTTATACTCCCTCATTATTTTTGAGCAATTCAGATTGTTGACAGAGTAACGCTGAAGCCCCTCCCCAAAAGCACAAAACCCACCCATCCAGGGATAGAGAAGAACTACCTTGTCACATTTAGCAATGTTTGCTCAAACAAATTAGCAGAATGCCATTGAGAACCCCTCTGACTGCTCCTTCTGGGGCAGACCAAGAGTTCTTAGATCACTCGAGCAGTTAATTCCAGGCAACTCAAAGGCAGATTAAACACACAAATCATTGCAGAGGTCTTTTCAATCATGGTGTCAGAGATACAGTCATATTGCTCCAACTTGGTGTTTCTTCTAAAAAAGCATTACCAGTTAATTTCTGATGTGCCAAGTTTAGCTGACCAGTTAATCAGTTAAAGATGTTCTTCTTGCTTGGTCCAGAAAGAGTTAACAATACTGGTTTTCTGAATATTCTTGTACTTTATATTGCCTCTTGGGGTCTTTACTTCTCCATACCAATTCCTTTACATGTTAAGTTAATGACTTTTTCTTCTCTCCATGCAGCCTAAGTAGCTGTGGCATCCAAATGCTTTGGCTGTGGTTTGGGTTCTGATGTGTTGAGAAAAACATTTGTTGCACATTTTGCTGAATAAACAGAGCATAAATTTCAAAGGGGATCTTGGTGTGATGAAACAGCTAATTACAACTTTGTATTTGACCTGCATTTTGGCTTCACATTATAACATAGTAATTAAAATTGATTCTTATGGGGAGTTTTTTTTCTGGTGAAAATTAGCTCTCATTTTTGTTAAATCCAGGAGTGCCTCTGCAATTTTAGGTAAAACTGATGATGTTTTTCCTTCCCTTGTAATTGGGTTGCAGATGGTAGGTAACTCTTTGCAAGTTTCTCTTTGCAGCTTTTGGTTCCTCTCTGTACCAACTCTTTGTAATTGCTTTATAAACTTGTATATTGCCCGGAGTACTTAGTGCAATGGCATTAGGAGAATAAGTTGATAACTTCTTGGTTAAACAGCAACATCCTCAGGTTCTTGCTTACAAGGAACTGGCTTTTCATTAGAGGTTGGAGGGCTCATGTAGCACAAGTAGATGAACAAAGTTTGTGCTTAAAAGCTATGAAGGTTGTTCACTTTGTCTTACCACCTTCTTCCCTAGATCAGCCTAAAGGCTGAATTTCTGAAATCTTTACCAGGGTTAGACAAGAGCTAAATCTACTCTCCTGCATGACTACATGTAGGTCTCAGTTAAGGATGGCTTAGTGGCTTATTACTCCCTAACCAAACCCTGGAAGTATTTTTTCAAACCCTGTTTGTACTCTCAAGTTTCCATTCCTCTCCTACACACCTCTCTCTTCAGCTTTCCCACACACCCACATCCCTACCCACAGAATTACTTTAATTAAATGTTAGTCATCTGTGGGCTTACTTAACCACTTCTGCCTGCTTAATCTGTTCCCTTTCTAGAGTCAGTGTGAAGGAGTGACTCGATTCCAACATTTGACTTAGCTGCCTGTCAATATTAGAAAGGGACACTGGTCTGTCTTGGCTTTGCCTTCAAGCAGTCGAATTGATCTGTAACTTTGAAGCTGCCTTGTGGCCTACAAGTGATGTGACAGGGTAGAAGCAGAGGACACTGCAGGTGTGGTAGACAAAGGACATGAAGCTCTCTGTCAGTGGAACAAAGGACTTCAAACATTTTTTGCCATGGTCTCAATCTTCTTATCCTGACTGATTCTGTAATAAGAGTGGCACTGCCTCCCAGCTGCCTTATACCTTGGAAAGTAAGAATTAAGGGTTTCTCTTCCTGTGCTTTTATTTTTGCTATGGATTGTAATTAAAATATTTTCATGCTGTGCTTCAGAAAAGAAGCATAAAGCAGCAGAATGCCTTCTGATTCAGTCAGAAGGGGCAAGTGTGATTGCAACCTGCAAGCCTTTTCTATTCCCCTGCTTTTTGGTTGCTATTATAAAAAGCTTGTCAGAAGATGGCCAACTACTTAATTTGATGAGGATTCACATAAGTTCCAGCTGTTGCAGAGTAGTATGTAAATATTTGATTGGAAAACAGTATGTGTACCAACACTGCAACATACTTCCAGGCATGATCACCCAGCTATCCAGAAAGATCCAAGTCTGGATGTGCTAATGTGTCTGCAGACAAAGCTTCTGTAGCCTTCAGTTAATCAAAGATCTTGTGAGTTACAAATTTATAATGTGTGAGATAAGAGGCATCTACAAAACTGAAACTGTGTACATTTATTATTTACAAGTTATATTTCTGCAATATTTTCTTTTTCATAGTGACATGTGATGTGTTTTGTAATATCATCGTATTACAAGAGATGTTATCTTGTTGCTGCCCTTAGATTTCTTGCCATAAGTATTGGGGGGCTTATGTTTTTACTAGGTGCTTATATTAATACATAATGTATTTTATAATTTATATCTCTTACAAATTAATTATTAATCATTAGCATTGAATGTGATGAACATTTATAAACAGAAAAGGTATAGAATGTTAATTTTCTTAAAATATTTAAGTCTCAAGTCTCAATCTTGAAATGAAACTCAAAAAAAATTCAGTGGTTTTTCACTTTGATTGAGGAAAAGATAATACTTTAAGCCAGAGAAGTTTTCTTTCATGTTGAGCATTTACTTGCAATTGCAGCAATTTTTTCCCCTCTTTGCTTTAGGTTTTAGAGGCTTGGAAGTACTTGGGTTGTACTGAGAAATAAGATTTCTTGTGGACACAATCATTCCCCTTAATTTCCTTCCTTCCATGTGTAGTTTTAAAGCACAGGGCTACCAAATTTAATGAAACAGATGCCAAGTTTCACCTCTGGATACTTGTATTTCTTTGTTCTCATACATAAGCTCTTCCTTTTTTTTTTTTTTTTTTTTTTTTTAAAGGAGCTTTATATATATGTTTGAGTACCCCTTTTTCCTCTTTTTTAATGTGGAATGTGTTATAGTTTCAACAGTTTGTTTAGGAAAAAAAGATACTCTATGATGTTAAAAGGTAAAGGATCAAATACAGAATTAAAAATCCAATAAAAATGTAGTTTTTAAGCAAATCTTTAGCATTTACATGTGGTTGTAAAGCTTGGGAACACTGCAGGCTCCACTCATTGTAAAATTGTTGCCATTGCCATTCAGACTGGCAGTGTATGGACTTGTGAAATGGTTCACCCATGCAGAAAAACATTTTCACACCAACATAAAATGGTGCTATCAACTTTTTCCTGTCTTTAGCAAGCCTTTCCAATTGTAGAATTTTCTTCCTCAGTTTTGAGCTAGGCTTCCTCTTTTCTTTTTTTCCCCAGTGAGCTCAAAGTGCTGAAGATCCACTCCTTTTATCCTTCTGTTCTCTCTCAAAAGAAACTTGCAGCAATTTCCCATGTTACTGTTTTTTGTTTTGTTTTGTTTTCATCTACAGCAAAATGAACTCTCTAAAGACTCTGGTGTGTTTTATAGACAATACATGTTCAATCAAAGCTCTTGATGTCTGAACCATGGATTCTGTTCTATGCTTTCTAATGGAATTATTATTGATACAGCAAGAGATTTTTCTGTTTTCAACACAAGTATGTGTTTTTGGCAAGCTTTTTGTTTGTTTCTCTGTTTTTCAAGCATATACTTTGAGGAAAACAGATTTACCCTATCCCATGTGTCTGTCTTAGCCCAGTGCTTCTAATTTTTCTGCCTGGAACTGTTATCCAGATGCAATTTGAGGACTTGGGATATTTGACTGGGGTTTTTCAAAGGTAAGTTTCTCAATCAGACTACTGTGTGCCTAGAAATGTAGCATTTACTCACTGTCTGCTAGCTGATAAAGATGATGTTAATAATACTACTAGGCCTGTGTAGCAAGTCTTGCCTATAGTAAAAATAAGCAATTTTGTATGTCACATTTCTGACTGGAAAATGTGGCAGCACATGTCACACGTGCCCTGGCCACCCGCCATCCAAAATTGCTTTCTGTCATCATCCTCTGGTTAATATGTCTCTAGACAATCTTTTCAAGTAGCAAACTGAACCTCATCTCAGTAGCTCCAGTTTCCTTAGCCTAAACACTCCTAATTAATTGAATTATTGATTTGACATGCTGATTTGATGTATTTCAGATGTTGGTCATTTAGACCAGTTAAGTGTAGAACAGCTAGCATAATTTAGGACCCTGATATTTTTAATTTTGATTAAGCTTATTGAGTCCTCTGCTTCTAGTGCTTTTTCTTTCAGTGGGAAGGAAGGGAAGGAGGACTTGTATTCCTGAATATTCAAGTTTTCTATTTTCATCTGTCTGTCTGCCTCCCTGTCAATCATTTTTCTTCTGTGAAGAATGGTACTTTGTCTTTATTTCAAGTAATATAGAGACTTTTTGATTTAGCATAGAGTTATCCATTACTCATTCATAGGAGTTTTACTGCCTGAAAAGCATCATGATTCCACAGGTATCAGTGTAACCGTTCCAGCTTAGAGTAGGCCTGAATCTTATTTACAAATTACTCTTTAATTTCAAGCCTGCTCCATTCTATTTGGGGCACCTGTGTGCCCACAAGTACACATCCTTGCTGCTTGGACTGGAAAGAGGGGAATGAGGCTGGCTGGTGGTATGCTTGCTGAAGTTTGTTGCCTCTGCAACAAATTGTGCATTTACTGCAAGGAACTGTCTTTTATTTTGCTTCCAGGTGAAGTAATTTTGGTTTTACTTCCTGGTGATTCCCTTACAGGTGAAGAAATGGGAATTAACTAGGAAATCCTTGCAATTTATTTGAAAGTACTCATCCTTTGGGGATGCTTTGTACCACATTGCCTCTGCAGATCAAATGCAGCAGTCAAATATGTTATTTGCTCAGCAGTTTTCAGTAAGAGCAGATATTTCATGACAAATGTTATTTACATTATTTAGAGGTTGGTTCTTTGGTAAATTGTATAGTGCCCAGGTGATAAATCCTCTCTCACTCTTGCTAAAATGCCTTTCTACTTGATGTTCTTCTGACAAGGTTTGTGGAAATAATATCCCAGAGCACAATTAGGGCAATTTTATCACTAAGCTTTGAGTGCTTTGAGGGATTTGAAGACGTTTTTTTTGTCTTTGTTTGCTTCAGTCTTACCTCTGTGGTCATGAATTCACTCTCCACTCAGTAAAGGCTGAGTGGGGAATACATAAAATATCTGAGGCTGATGTTAATTCTGCAGGGGTATAATGTGAGGCTGGTGTTGCACTGTACAAGCTTGTTGGTGCTGATGAATTACCTTGTCACAGAGATGTAACCAATGTTGTGAAATCTTAGTGGGTTTTTGCCTCATAGAGATGTCACAGTGACTGAAGGAGGATGTATGACATGCTGTGGTACTGCCTTAGGACCAGAATGTGTTGTCTGCTTTGGAGCAGCTGAGGGACTAAGGGGTTTCTGTTACTAGCAGCTTGTCAGGGCACAAGACAATCTGGTGGTGCATTACAGGGCTGCTCTCAGGTGATTTTGAATGCAAGGAGACCCGTTGTTTTCTCTAAAATTCCTGATGTTTTACGAGGTGATGATTCCTTAGATGAGGGAAGTTGGACTGCATTTCCTGCACAAAACAGGAGCAGCACAAAACAGTTTGAGATAGGGAGCTTACCAACCTGTCACCTCAAATGATAGATTTGGGAGTGGGCTGTAAAACTGAGATATTTTGAATGTGAAGCTACTGCTTTAATCTGGTGTGATGATGTCTTTCTTGTTGAGTTTAGAGGATGATTCCCTCCAAGCATTGATTTCCTCCCTGTGACCGTTTTGTGCGATTTTGTCGTGTTAAAATTATTGTTTCTTTCCACATTTGCAGAGGAAGAACTAGGGTACAAGTAGTTTAAATAACCTGCCAGAGGCAAATATGTGACAAAACAGATTGCAGCAGCTGGCTGTCCTGAGCGAAGACTGAGAGAAAGGTGGTTTTTTTTTTCCTATAGCAGCAGAAAGCTATTGCTGAATTTCATTTGAAACTGGTGTTTGCTTTTGGAGCATTGAATCAATCACAGTCTGAGCTTGATTTGTGTGAATTTTGCATTTCAGGTGCTTGAGTAATAAAAGGAGATGGGAAGATACTCCTTGGAAACTTGGGAAACATGTATATTGTTGTTTGTTTGTCTTGGTTTTGTGTTGGTTTTTTTATTGTGTGGGTTGTTATTGTTTTTGTTTTTTTTCTAAAAAAAGGCAAAGCTGCACTCCAGCTTGGTTTAACTCTCAGACGTGCTATGCAGACCATGTGAAGCTAATAGCTCTTTGTCCATTTGCTCCCCCTGTCCCTGTGTGCTCTGTGCTTAGGATATGGGAACATCTAGCAAGCTGCATCTGCTCCTTTGCTTTGGCATGGTTTCCAGCTTTTCTTCCACAGAGGAATGGGATTGGGAAGTCAAAGATGGGGCATGAAATGATCTGAGGAACACATGACTGTTGCCAGGATCATTGCAAAGGTCAGGGGACAAGGGTCTAAAACTCCCTATAGCATGCTAAGTATGAGGGCGTTCTGCTGTGTTATTTTTAGCTTTACACATACAGGAATCTGTGGCTGTCAAGGGAGAGGGAGGGTGAAAACTGGCTTTTGATTTACAGGCTTGTTGAGTTTAAAACCTAGACTGCAAATTCTTGAGAAAACTTCAAGAGGAGCGGCAGGGGATGATGATGTGGTAAAGGAGCATGCTGGGGAGAGGGTTGACTGGCAGCATGTTCTTGGAGGGCACTACGGACAGCAAAGCACCTCAACAACTCCTCTATCTAATCTAGATTAGATTAACCCTTAATCTAATCCATCTCTGAGTGAGTTATTTTTGTGTTCTTTCAGCTGTTGTGCCTACAGAGGTGTGCAGATGGGAACAGAGCAGCACATACCCTGTTTACCTGTCTGTGGCATTTTTCCCTACAGTCTTCCTTCCTTTTGGGGGGGTTGTTTTGTTGGTGTTGGTTGGTTGGTTTTTTTGTTTGGTTGGATTTTTTGGCCTTTGCTCTGCCTGTGGATAGGAGAGTAATCACACACCCCCCCATAGAGAGCAAAGAAAGGAGAGGCTTAGACAGGCATCGTTTCTTTTGGAGATATGCTCAGTTTATGCAGTGGTGTTTGTTAAGCATAAATTTTATGAGAATATTTGTAAGCTTACCATTTTGCCTTTCCTGATGGTAGGTTTCAATATTTCACATTTCATGCTGATTTGCCAGGGAAAAATATTTGCAAGCAGCACTGTGTGCATGTAGTAGTTGTACAATCCATGAATCATCTGCAGATTTTTTTCTCAAATGTGGCTAAGCATATGGCAGGCATAGGGATGTTTAACATAGCATACTTCCTTTTGTGGAGGTGGTTTGTTTTTTTTTTTTTTTTTTTTTTTTTTTTTTTTTTTTTTTTTTTTTTTTTTTTTTTTTTTTTTTTTTTTTTTTGTTGTTGTTGTTGTTTTTTGTTTTGTTTTGTTTTGTTTCTGTTGTTTTGTTTTGTTTTGTTTTTTTTGTTAAAAGCAGACCATGATGTATAGTTGTAGAATCTATGGTTTCAGAGTTGCAATTATTTTTGTATGAGAAATACTTTGATGTATTGTTTTGCCATGATACACTGTTGAGTATTCCATGATATATTTGCTGTTTCTGTAAAATTTCTTATTTTGGAATAAAATTTACCTGAGCGAGCTTTCTTCTCATTGGCATAAGACTAAATTTGAGGCATTTTGCAGTTTCATGGCTAGTCATTTTCATGGATGGTGGAAAAATAGTTTTACTTTGCATTAATGGTTTTCTTAAAAATATGGCCTGTATACCAAAGTGGTTTTTAATTCAGGCAAAAAGAAATTACAAACGTCCCTAAACAACGATAGCTAAAATACAATGCTGTATATGAGCCTTCAGTTTGATAAATACTTACTTATGAGGTCATAAATACTTGAGGTACAAAAGGTTAATGTAGTGTGAAAGGCTGTAAAACACAGCAAGCAACCTGCTAGATCATGATGATGCATTAGTACCTTTCAGGAAGAATGGTAGTGGTTATAAAATCTTTGGGTTGAATTTGTTTTGTAATACAAGAAAGAAAAGCCAGAGTATCAGCACTGTGTAGCTGTACTTATCTTTTTATATTTATTTCTCTTTGGAACAGCAAAAAAAAAGGCTTTCATCTGGTCAGAAGTACCCACTGACTGACAATGATAAAAAGCTCTTTTTGATTAATACAATTTCTGAAGAGCCTGTATCATAGGCATTGTCTGTGTACTCAAAATAATAAAGTACTACTCAGTGATTTCTTTGCTTTCTGTGTATTAATAAGTTTCCATGAGATAAAGTAAGCAATAAAGCATCAAGGAAACTAAAATGATATAAATTCTGGAAGGCAGTAATAGAATTTACCTTTGAGGAGAAGGAAATAGAGTGCTAAATTCACAAAGTGAGCGTTTACTGAATGATAAAAGTGACTTTACTGTAATAAACTACAGTATTTCTGATTCTTGAAAGTCTGCAGCAGTTTGTAGTTGTCTCCAATATGCTGATGCAGCTAATATTTTTCATTTAATATCTACCTCTGTGAAGTGTTAATTTTCATGCTTTGGTGATCATTGCTTTTTACTGAAACAAATTACTTCCTCTTACTCCTAGATCAGGGCTTATGACAGATTAGGATAATTTTACTGTAATTAATCTTTTGAGTCAGTTCCACTCTTTTCAATGAAGTGCCATTTCTTGGCCAGGCTAAATTGAAGCAGTTAATAAAACCTGGAATCAAATAGTAAAAAACCTTTTATTTGCAGACTGTTGATACTTGCTTTCAGCCTTCTCTGCTCTCTGGTTACAAAAGAAGTATTTTACTTTCAATTTATTCTCTCAATAAAGTACACCTGTCTCTGGAGGATAGTAAATAGTTCTGAGGAATTAAACAAGAAAAAATATCTACAGGAAAGAATTTGATATAGATACATCCATCTCCCATTGCAGAAGCCTGGTTACTTTTTAATTATTATTTTAAGATGTTGAAAATCAACACATGCAGTTCTTATTAAGATACAGTTTAAAAGCTGGTAGTGTTTGGATTGCAAATATATCATTAGTAAATCTCTGTAGGTTATCCTTTTTAGTTTAAGGCCATATTTAATTTTACAAAGAACACTATGAGCTGTTTCTGCTCTAACAGAGTTAGAACAGAATACCTGTGAGAGAACAGAAAGTGAAGTATGCAAGTTGTAAAAGCCTCCATAATGTCTCTGAAAAGGATGTGTTTCTTAACAAATTTTGGAGATGGCTTATTTTATTTTGGGGCAATTGGTCAAGCTAGAAATCCAAACAGCAAAGCCCCAGTGGCCAGTATATGAAGTTACAGGTATATGAAAAATGCCTTTTGTATTAAAATATGTAAGATTTTGATCATAACACAAAGAAGTATTATATAGTACCAACTTATCCTTGTATATTGGATTATGAGGATTTCTGTATTATAGTTCTGAGCACAAACTTATTTTGTTTATTTAGTTTGTTAGGAATTTTGCTGCTATAATATTCTTGGAGTCTGCATTATGTGAATGCAGCCACAGCTGTTCAGTCATTTCAGTAGTGCCTTTTTTTTTTTTTTTTTTAAATTAAATATCCTCCTCATGCTACAGTAATCATGGATATTCTTAATAGAATTGCATGGGGGAACTTAATTAACCTTTTCTTCTGCCTTTTTATTTAAAGGAAATTTGAAAAAATCAATGACGTGGTTTCTAATTTAATGTGTGCAGCCCCCAATGTCTATTAGAGGCTCTTCATGTGAGTAAGTCAGGTGAGACAGAGCTGCTCATCTTGAGCTCACAATTCATTTTCTTTCAGCTGAAATGCTCACCTGACATTCTAATCGGGAAAGACCAAGAGTCCTGAGTGTTAATAAATATATATTCTTCATGAATTTATATAATCTCATAACTGCAGTCATTAAAACATATTGGATGGCTGTGCAGACAACTGAAGGAATTTGAAATCATACCAGCCACTTGTGAATTTCACTTTTTGACCTGCTTTTCTTTCTTTTGTTTTATAAATAATAATTAGAAATGCTTGTGGTACTTGATTTTCTAGCTATTGGGCAGTCAGGAGATGCACAGTGTTCTGGACTAGGTGAATTCTTTACTAAGATGGAAGTGAGCAAGATATTAAGGGTTATAATTTACAATTTAGTTGTAAATCCATTTCCAGAAGACCAATAAAGAGCAATTTTGACAGTTTTTCCTGTTACAAGTAGAGGAAGGGGGAGGTGTTACAAAAGTAGATGATACTAAATGTAGATGCAGTTCATGCTATATTTCTGTAAGCTGTTCTTTTCTCTGGATGAAGCCAGTTAAAGTATTCTCAGTTTATTATATTTCCAAATTACTTTTACTTCCAGTAGTTGTTAATTATTGCCATAGCTTTCTTTTATATTAGTGTGTAAGTTCTAATCACAAATTATTAGATCAATGTGAATGATTCTTAGATCAATGTGAATAAAGTCTGTCTTTTTAGATTTAAACACCCCTGTGGTTTCCTCACGACCAATCCTTTATTTTCCTTAAAAAGTGATTAATTCAGCAAGAATGAAAATTCCATACCAAGAAAAAAAAAAAAAAAAAAAGATACCATGCCATGATCCTTCAATATCCTTCAATTATCTTGCACAGATTCTGGAAAAATGGGCAAAATGGCACCGTATTCACAAAGAAGTTGTGCAAGAGAGGACCGTGGGAATCTTAGATACACAAGTGAGATTTAAAAGGAATTTTTGGGTTACGACCATCAGATTCTGGATGTTGCAGGACAATGATAGGGTGAGATGATGTAAAGTTGTCATTTGCCAGTAGTGTGTTTACAAAATGCTTATTCTACTTTGATTTCAAGCCAAGGTGTTAGGGTGTGCCTTTTTCTGTGTTTTTAAATGCAATGCATGTAAGGCTCTCTCACAGACGGAGGTGAAGGGTGGTGTGGAAGCTGTGTGTTCTAAGGCATTTAAGTACTTCTATGAAATAACACATATTTGGTGTATATGATAGAGGAAGGAACGAAAAGCTAATAAATCTAATAATAAATATGTTAGCATAAATACAAATGGGAGTTAACTGAATACAAACCCACCTGTATTTAGAAAAGGAAATATACAGAGTATTTTCAGGGGTAATCCTGGCTTGCTTCAGCAAGATGACATTCCCACTGGGGGTAATGAAGAGGACTGGTTTTTGAGGGGAGAGCTTTGCTGAATGGTTACCTTTGTGGAGAGTTCCCTGCATCCTTCAGGGTAATTGATGTCAGATACTGGATCAGCCTTACCTTTTACATGATTACATTCATGAGGACTTGTATTTGAAGCAACGCTTTTTCAGAAGAAATAGTATGTGCAAAAATGCAAGATTGGCCCAGATAATTACAATGAGCAACTCAAAGCTGTTGCTGATATTTTTTAGATTATTTTGTTGTGCGGGTTGTTCCATTAAAGTAACAGCTGAACTGTTTCTAATCTCACTTTTATTAGACTGAATTTCTGTTTGAAAATAAACTCGAAATCTTAACATTATCATATTACATTACTAACACATCAATGGTATCAGTAACAGGTATTCTGTTCCCTTAGTAAATTGGGTTTTTCAGAGCCAGGGTGGCTTAGAGACTATATGTTGTTTTCTTTTTCTTCATATGCATCTGCAACAGATGTATGAACCAGGTCAGGTGAATTTGAGCAGTCTTCTCAATACTGTGAGGCTTGACAGGTGCAAATGAAGAATAATAGCAAGAAAGTGGATTTACATCATTGAATTGGAGGGCATGAATTTGTTCTGCAGAAACTTTTTTGTTGATGACAGTATTCAAAATAAAAGAATCCACTTAATGCAGTCCTGTTAAATTAAAAACCAAAGCTTATTGATTAAAGTGAGCAATTATGAGTCAGAGAAGGAGAACCAGTCTGTTCTGCAAGAATAAAATGCGTTTATGTACATAATCTGCAGAGCATAAGAGCACTAATTTCTGTCAAGCGGGAAATTTTTGCCCACCGAAATGAAGATTTTTGTTTGTTTGTTTGGGGTTTTTTTTTCTACTGCTTTTAGATCCTCTTCCTTTGCATGTTGTTTTTTTATGATATTCTGACATCAGCTTTTCTCAACTGATCCTTGCTGGGGCTCTTGCTGGCCCTGCTCATACTCCTCACTCCCACCCATGGCCCAGGAGCTCCAGGCCCAGTTTAAGAGCAGTGCTCTGACATCAGGCCTGCCCTTCCTGACCAGGGGACTTGCTGAAATGGGCTCTGATTGATCTGCTCTGCCCTGTTCTCACCTCAGATCTGCCCCATGACCGTGTACCTGCACTGTTTTGTTTCATCTGCAAGCATCAACACCAGACTTAGTCCCATTTCTGAGAAGTCAAGAGAAGATGGAACTCTGTAATAATGGCTGAGGGAACATGACTAACATTCTGTACTGACTCTTGAAGTGAACTATAGAATGCTGAGTCTGTGGTGGCCAGTGGCTTCTCTATATAGACATTAGGTAAAAATAGGTGTATCTTGACTGAGGGATTTCTGGTTGCTGTGCTTGAGGATGAACAAGGGAAGAGATGTCACAGAAAGCTTGTGAAAAATAGGAAACGATAGGAAATAGCTTTTAACTCAGTGTCAACTCTCCTCGCTTCAAGGGTTGCTCTTAGGGAATTCTTTTTTCTTCTCTATCTTTACTGAGAACATCATTTCCAGGAAAGGAAAATGTAATTTCAAGGGGATCTGAGTTCTAGTTCCAGGTCTTGAGTATCAGCAACTAGAGTTGCTGCTGCCCAGTTCAACAGTAAAACTGCATTGTGGAAGCTGTGGCAAGCAGCATTCATATGATCAAGCAGAATTCACAGTTAAAATCACTTGCTTTCACATCCAGTTTTGAGTTGGTGGTTTAAACTCTTTACAAATGCATTGAACCATCCAGTAGTGGTTGGATATTTTTTAAGAACTTTAAATTGTTTTTCATGTTAATGAAGGAAAGGTGTTGGATGAGCTTGAAGAGAAGAATGAACAAGTCTGCTTTGGGGTTGTATAAAGCATAATGTTCCATGAGGTGTACCTCTGGTTAGCTGGGCTAGCAGAAAATTTCAGGCATATTCCCTTGACTGTCATCACTCATCTGGTCTTGTGGGAAAGGAGGGCATCAGAATACAGCAGGCATAGACATGCTTTTCCATTCAAAATATTCTGCATCTCTTCTGAAATGCAGCTTGCATTTTTTTGAGGGGGGCAACATACTAAGATACCAGGGTACCAAACATAACCAGTAAAAAAAAAAAATAAATCCAGCTATTTTACCCTGGAATGGCAGTAAATTAAGTTTGAAAAATGGCTGTCCTAAACTACTTTTTATTAAGTTGTTGTATACCTCAGTATAAAAAGAACAATGTGATTTGGAAAGTGTCTTTTTGTGACATAAAGAACCCTCAAATTTCTTCTGTGTTTCAGAAAGTTTAAGAATTGACTTCTTGGGCTTAGACATGCAAGTGAGCAAATGGAAATTCACAGCAGGAGTTCAGGAATAGGTGAGGGGTCAGACAATGAAAAACCTTTTATCATGCTGTCACATTTTTTTTTTTTTCTTTTCATGAGCTGGCACTGTAGCAATCAACCATTCTCTCTCAGCATGAAGCTTTGCTCTCACAAGTTCACTCAGCAGTTGGTTGTGTCAACACAACTCTTACAGAAAGGGACTTTACATGCATGACATAAGTCTAGTTCAGGGGAGGAATTCCAGAAACTAGAGTACATTGATTCCAGCTGAGGGTAAACATTGTTTTCTAAACAACTCTTTGAATCTAAACCTTCAAATGTTCCAACTAAAGGCATTTCTTCCCTTTCCTTTAAAGAAACTGGTGTCCTTTGAAGCTGTGTAGCATAGTATTTCATTAATGATTTTTCATTTGGACAAATATTGGTAAATGTCACAGCATTGTACAAGTAGTCATAGGCTTTAAAAGATATTTTTGCCCACATAGATCCTGTTGCCAGAACAAAAATATAATAACCTTTAATACAGATTTGCAACCTTTAATGGTGTTGTCTTGTGAGGGATAATATTGGCAAGAATTTTTAAGCTAATTTTAACATTTAGGAAGAGATTCTCATTGTATTTTGTAATTGTGATACTTGTGCACGATTGAATGAGTAAAAATAATGTTGTCTTCCTGTGTTTTGAGTTCTGTTTAGTGAATAATTTCTTCACATATTAAGATAATAGCTGAGTTGTATCGGAGAACTCATTTAGGAAGAACAGGTGGATTTCCAGTAACCAAGTTATTGCCACATGCTTTGCATCAGTCACAAAGCTGGTCTCAAGACTGTTGTGTCCTGATTTATTGCCAGTATATCTTTGCCTTTTAAAGTGCAATTTAGAAGGTGGTTTAGAACTTTCATAACTAGTAGGCATATTTACGTGTAACTTTTACCGAACATTTTTCTATTTCTGCGTCTGTTTTATACCTCTTCACTTAAACTTTGTTGCTTACTGGTACACATTTTTAGACGGCAGGTGTGTATTTTTGGGAATTTATATCATATCCATTTCCCATTAATACTTTCAGAGGAAGCATTTCAACTCCCATTTTATATGATTTGCTGAGTTAGACAATCTCTGAAGCCCTTTTCTGTGGTGGGAGTAAGTAGAAGTTTCCAAAGTAGTTTAAGGTGACCTAAGACTGTGGTGCCATGGGAAGGAACAGGCATGTCCTCCAGCTTTCTCTTACCTGACATCATCTACATACTTATTTCCCTTTCTTCAGTTGTGAATTAGATCAGTTCACAAGCTCATTTTATGAAGTGGAAGTTTGCAGTCGCATCAGTGGGTCTGAACCAGCACTCATCCATGTAAGTGTTTCAGCAGACACAAGGTGGGTGGAAGGAACCTGAGTGTCAGAGTGACAGAAAAGTCAGAGTTTTGTGTCAGATGTGTTGTTGAGGTTTGAGTTGTTTCTGAAGCCACACGCTTAGTATTATGTTTCTTTTGGGGCATAGAAGAGAGAATAAGCTCCATCATGACAAAAAAGAAGAGAGATGAATTGAGGATGTAAATGTGGTGAGTAATTTGTGAGCAAAAATGATACGTGCAAGTAATTTGTTAGTACTGAGCATACTGATAGCTTTTAATTCTTGTAATGCTTTGATGCATTAATCAAACAAACTTGTGCAGTGTGAAGCTAGATGTCCCATTCAACTGATAAAAACCCTTTAATCAACTCTGATTGAGATTTCTATAATTATTTTCATGGTATTTTTTGGATTCATTTTCATTTGATGTCTGTCTTGATTTTACATGAGTCTTTCAAGTATTGGAATAAAGTTCTTTTTCAATACTTCATTCCTGCTATTGAAGTCTCTTAAAAGAGGAACAAGAATTACATCAGAAATAATAGTGTTCTAACTAATAGATGAAAGAGGAATAACAAAATTAAATTAATATTTCTTTGTGTCTACGTATTGCTGCTTAAGCTATTTCAATTGGAGTAAATTAATGCTTTTCTCCTTTGACCTGTAAACTGCTTCCTACTGTGTTTGCTTAATTTTTTTTAAAGATTGATTTTTAAAGTATCCTGCAAAGATATCACAGTAATTTAGGTCTGTAGATGTAGGATGAACTTCTAAAAATTTGCACAGTGTATGTATTTCCCTCTTGGCTAATGGAGGCGGGATGCAGCTGATCAGAGGATGTTTTGGTTAACTGTTTTCGTGTGATATTCATAGATGGGATCACTGGGCAGTCAGAAATAGTTATTGAATCAATGTCAACAATAAATAATGCATTAGGGCAACCTACTATAATTCCTTCTCCCATTTCAATTTATTGATATGCTAATGTCAATCAAATGTCCTTAGCTGAACTTGGCCACTACTTAGTTACTCAAAGTTTATTAAAACTTACCATGAATATTATTTCAAAAATCCTATCTGCCTTCACATCAGCAAATTTTGCCTTATTTTTGAGACAGTGCATTCAGAATCCAGAACTTTTATGGCTTCTTCTGGTGTTTCCACTCCAAGCATGATTGATATGCTATTCCCTGACACCCTGCTGACTATTTTAGAAGAAAAACAATGAGTCAGCAGTGGTGATGTAAAGCTCCATGTTAAGGAGAAATTCCGTATTGTTAAGGAAGATAGATTGGGGAAATAATTAATGTAGCCAATTAATTAATAACTCTTTAGTTGCCCTGCAGTACCAGAAGCTTAAGAAACCTACCTTACTGCTCCTTTCTGTCCTCAAAATTAATGATCTCTTATTTAGGCTGCTAGCTTTCTATGCATAAGCTTTCACAAGAGCAGTACTTTCCTGTAGCCTGTGGTATCAGCATCCAGAATGCATCCATCTAGAAATGAAATAAATAATCCCAACGTGGAGCATTACCCAGTCTGCTGAAGGCCCCCTCAGCACGTTCAATAGCAGAAATCATCGCCAATGCTGAAGAGAAGCATAAAATTATTCAGGTTATTTTTTTCGTTTGCCTGCAAAATGGATTAAAGGATTTTACTGGGGTGTGTTGCTGAATAGTGAAAACAAATGTCTCAGTCAGACTCAACCACCTTACATTGTCTTTCTGGTAGTAACTTGTATTCTTTGGGCTGATGGAAGACCTCTGACATGAAATATATCAGAGGAGAGACGATTGTCTCTTCTCACTGACAAAAAGTCTGCTTACCCCCTTGCCTTCTGCCACCCTGCCTCTGGAAGACATCACCCCATCATCATGAACCCATCATCCGTGCAGGGAGGAGGCTGAGATGCAGGGGGGACACTGCTGAGCAGGCAGGAGGCTGGGGTGTGCTCCGGGCAGGGTGTGATGCTCTCAAATCCCACTGCTGCTGCTGGCATGACTCTCAGCCACATTTCAAGAAGTATTTGCAGGACTGACTGGTGCTTTCCCTGGCAGCCTGGTGTTGATGAGCTTTGTTACTTTCCCAGTAAAGGTGTGTTGCAGACTCCATCCCTGCTCAGCCCATGTGCATTTTTATTGATGTAGTATGACAGATGTGGAACTGCAAAGGGGTAGGGGCCAGTATGGTTCCCCTCTGTCTCAGAGAAAAGAAAGGGGAAGTTCCTTGTCTGGCATTAAACTTATTGCAGGCAAATACTTTCATTAGCTTGTTAGAAGTTTGCACTAGCTCATGCCAAAGAGGTTTTTCCTTGCCTTTGTCTCCAAATGGCATTCTAGATGAAACAGTTGCTTTCTTGTGAAGCACAAGGTTATGGATAAACCTCTTCTGCCAATACAAAGCAATCAGGCTCTCCTGTCTCTCCAGCTTTATTGTTTGGGTCACCAAAACGCTATTGAGTTTGTAAGCTGAGGGTGTGTCTCATTTTTCCTCTGAAATTTGCAAGATTTATATTCTGAATAAGAAGAATAGGCCCAAGTGAACACCTAAGATACTTTTGCAAGTAGTGAAATGGAAGGAGGGCTGCTCTTCTGCACTAAGAGCCTGGAGAGCAGCCAGTGTGACAGCTCAGTGCTTTTGGTACAGGACAAGATGGCCTTGCAAAGAAGGGACTTGGCTGCTCTTTATGCTTCACTACAGAACTGGCATCAGGTATGGTGACCAAGTAATTACTTCAGTTTGTTTTCATTTGGTGCTTTGCATAGTGAAATGTTTTTGTGAAGGTATGAAAACAGGAACATTTTACCTTTATAATCTGGAAAACTGAGTGAAATTGATGGAAATGGTAAATTTATTCTGTCAACTGGGTGTAATATTGGGGTGAAGTTCTGACTCAAGTGAAATAAAAGGGAATTTAACCACTGAAATCAAGAGTGTCAGGGTTTCCCTCATCGGGTTTTAGTCTCAGTATCTTTGAAACCAAGAATTCCCAAAGTACTCAATAGTCACAGTTACACTGGCAACTTAGCAACATTATAAAATGCAGTCATGATTTGACTATCACATCTCTTTCTCAGCGATGACAACTCCCACATCTATGTGCACTTTGCACCAGATGAGCACAAAGAACTGTGCACATTGTCTTCCAAAAAGAATTCTTCAGAGGATAAATTGATATGGCATGAGCTGCATGCCTTGCAGTATGAGATATTTAAAATATTTTAATCTTTTGAACTAATTTGAAAAAAAATATCTCACATTGACTGCTGATCTTTACTCAGGAGGAAAGGATAACAGTGATACATCTGACAAGAAAAGTCACTGATACTGCTGGTAATGTTTATCACAGGTGTAAAAAACCCACAGTGATAAATTTGGTTGTGGTTTTTTTTTTATGTGTACACCTTTGTGCAAACATTTAAGTACAAACAGATGTATCTGTATAGATATCTCTCTTCTAAGTTGTTCTGTTTCTGGGAAGCATATTGCAGTGCCAGGATTTTTCAGAGTATAAATGTATCAAAACCAGTATGATTAATTAATCAGTCTTTTTACTTAAGAAAACAGGTAAAGCCCATAGCGTTTGTCACTGCTCCAAGTATATTTGTGAAACACTATTTTCAGAAAGTCCCAAACTCAGTTTTAAGCTATTCTCTGTTCACTTTTTAAATGGAAAGGTAGCTTTTCAGAATGTGGACCCTTTTTAAATGGAAAACGTGCAATATGATCTAAGGAAAGTATGAAGTAGATTTACAATGCATGATTTTTTTCAGTTCTTTGTACACACTCAGTATGGTTACATTTTTACTCAGGACGCATATATATTTTTTTCTGCTGAACTTTTCTCGATTGCTTTTTTATCAGGTTTACAAATCAAATCAAACAGGTATATTGCAGAGCTCTCTGATATTATTTTCTGCGCTTATAGCACAATGTATTGAATTATGCTTGCTCATGTACTGCTGCTGCTATTCTCTCTAGATTGAGAGAGAATGACTGTGGGGGCTGTAAATTCACTTGGCTTCCAGCATCACTGGTTAAATCAAGAGCCCTGTTCAGGCTAGAGAAGAGACAGAGAAAGTGTTCATTACACAAATCAATTTGGTCAAAAGTACAGCACAGTGGGTACTCAACCATTGCTCACATAATATTGTCAACTTAATCAAATAATGCCTAGAAGACATTCACAAGCTCTTTCTCTCTGAGAAATAACTTGATTGGTGCATTGGGAAAAAAACAGGTGCTGTCTTGATCTTTTTATTATTTTTTTTTTAATTTAATGAACTATTATTTTTTTCTTTTTAATTCTGAAGAGGTTTCCCCTCATGCAGGTGTCCATACATGAGAAACTCAGGGTTGCATTGTTTGCCAAAATGCCACTTGTCATTTATTTTAAAAAAAATTATCGATTGCCTTTGTTCTTTTTATTTTCATTCTCTTAATATTCTGCAGGTCATTCCAAGTAGAATTACAATGTGCTTCCTTGGGTCTTGGTATGGGCTTAAAAAACACTCAACAGATTTTTATTTCCTTACAGAGAATATAAGGATGACCAAGGCTTGGTAAAGCTTTTTCAGGCTATTCTAATACAACATATTTTCAGTTTGTCCAGAAAGAGATAACAGCTTCAGTTCAATTTTAGGTTTTCCTACTGTTTATCTCCTATTTACACTTTAAAAGCTGAGATTGAGAACAGTGTTCTTCTTGTAGTGGCATGCAGGCAGTTGTTCTGTGACAGCTTTTCCTTACGTTTGAAACAGAGTTTGAAGGTGCAAGAATTTGTCTACTTTGTTTTGTAGAAAATCAGAGAGATAAGACAATGAAAAAGTACAGAAGGGAAGCATAACACAATTCCAGTGTAAGAAACATTGTAGGACCAACTGTCTTTAGTAATAGATGGAGGGAGATAAAGAAAATTTTGTATTTTTGGGGCAGTTGAATGGATTTGGCTTTTTCTGCCCAAACAGTGTACAAAAGGCCATCTCTGATTTCATGTTCACTGAACATGCTCTTTTATTGCATGCCTTTGCCTAAATTTATCCTTTGCCACAAGTGCCAAGGATGGGAGATGTCATTCTTGTGCCAATCAGGAGGAGCCTGGGAAGGGGGTTTGTATTAGAGCTGGATGAAGATTTTCATGCATAGGAAATTTTTTAAAATAATTTTATCCAGAACAGCTTGTTTAGCAGTTTACTTCACTTTTATAAATTTTTAAAATTCTTGGGAAAAAACTAGAAAGTGAAAAAAAAAAAAAAAGTCTTTACTGAAATGTTTTAGGAAATTTTACTTTTCAGTTAAAATATACTACCTTTTTTTATTTAATTATTACAATTTTTAATTTTCTTCTGCTATCATAAATATGTAATGCAGGTTGATTCCTGAAGCAGCACACTAGATCATGAGGGGGTTTTTTGCTAAATGGAATGATCTGAGACATCTCATTATGGTTCACTGGTCCCGAAAGGAGCAGCAGTTCTGGAAGGACAAGATGTGCTCAACTGGGGCTCCAGGCATGTAGCACATGCCACTACCTGACTTTGCATAATCACCACAAAATAAATTTTATTTTATTTTGAAATACAAAATCATATTTGGAAACAGCCTCTTTGATTTGGATTTACTTACCTAGTTTCCATTTTAATTTACTTTAAGACCTAAGCCTTCAGTAGCTCCCTGAGCTATAGAGTTTGTTTCTGTCTATGGGAGAATTTGGTTTTCTATACTGATATTCTGGATTTATAGCTTTCATCATAAATTTTAACACTACCATATATAGTAAGAATCTTTAATATTTTATAATTGAAACTATGTGATGGAATAAGAACCAAAAGCAGTATGTGGGATTTGGCCAGGAAAGGCAAGGAGTACTAAAGGCCTGGGTGGTGATGTACTGAGAAAGAAAGAGAAGAGCAAATCAGTAAAAACCAAATTCCTGTAAAATACATTGAAATATTGAAGACAACTGAGACTGAAATCAAAGTTTTATATCATCTATAATTGGCATTAACTTCTGTTACAATGTTTTCTGAATGCAGACTGATGAAGAACTTCCTTTTCTGTCATTTTCTCCTCTGTGTGTTTTGAACTGAATGAGAATCACTTCAGATACTGTAATGAAACATCATATGCAAGAGCATCTGGCTTTAGCACTAGTTTTTTGGTTGTGTTTTGGTTTTTTAATCTTTATTGTAATTTACACTGACACACTTCTAGTAGCTGATTTGATAATTCTAGTGATAAATATTAATACGATTCTACGGTTAGGCAATATTATGAACATATCTATTTCATTTAAATTGGCTAGCTCAAGAAGTCAGTTTCACAATGTTTGCTTCTCTGCAGGGTTAGATATATTTCCTCATTTTTTGTGTTAAATAGTTTCAATATTTATGAGATGGTAGCGCAAAACATTTTTATTAAAATGGAGATGTATGTATTGCATAAGACTGGACAAAGGTCAAGAGAAAAGTGAACTATGAAGAGAACTATCAACAATTAATAATCGTAGCATGACACAGGGTCTTAAGATAGAGAGGAATATTTGTTCTCTGAAATGTTAAATTAAAATTGACAAATGAAGACATATTTCTGCATAGAGATGTACGCATGCCTCATGATTTTCTCTGAATGTAGTCCAGACCTAAATTATGTTTCACCAAGATGAAACTTGTTTAGCTCATATATATATATATATATCGATTGAGTTAGAAATTATTATGGAAATTGAGCATCTCAATTCTGTATGGAGTGCCTGCAAATGCAATCAACAGTTGTTAAAGGATTCCAGTTTCAGCAACTTATTTTAACAACATTTTAACATTTATAACATAAAATGGTGCTGGAAGCGGGCAATTGTGTATTAATAAATATCTATAGCAAATGTTTTTTACATAAATAAGATTTTGTAGCAGTGCCTGTTGTTTTCTAGTCAACAGGATGCCAAAGCTTTCATCCTGTGGTCCCTTCAGGCAGTACTCATCAATAATCTGCTAAAATATGTAACTGTTTATTAGATTTTTTTAAATTAGAAATACATTCTCAGTGGAACAGAAAAAAAAAGAAGTCATGCAGCGTATTGGTGGAAATGATCTTTCAGTGAAGATGACAAATGGCATCTTAAACCTCAGAGCTACAAACCCACCTGATACAGTGCTGACTGACATGCCTAGAAAAAAAGCCAGGCTGTAGTAATTTTTAAGGGTGCCAAGAACCTGCAGTTTCAATTCATTTCTTACAGCACTAAGGCTCTGTATCACCAGCTCCCGGTGCTTTTGTAGCTTCACTTCTTGGTCTGTTTAGAAAAACATCTTCTTTTAAAATTACTTGAACTTTCACACGCTGGATGTTTTTAAAATAGCTTTAACGGTTCTGAGGCATGATGTAAGGTTCTAAAAATGTTTAGGAACTTTACAGTCTCGTAGAAATTCCATACCTCAGGCTATCTAGGCTTAGGGAGAATAGCAAGAGAACCTTTCTGCTTTGCATGATTTCTCACTGCAGAAGTCAGCCTCGGCCAGGGGATTATTGCAATAATTTCCCAACTGTCAGAAAAAGTTGTCAGTCTCAAAGAGGCTGGAAACCAATTAAAAATCTTCAGTTAGGTGTGGAGGGTTATTTTGAGGTAACTGTTTCTAATTTGCTCTGTTCCGAGGTATTTAAAGATTAAACTGATTTTGGAGCCATTAGTGTCTGTCTCTGTTACCTTGTGACTAATGAATAGAGGTAGTGGTGAACAGGAGTACAGTAGATTTAATGCCAGGTTTTAAAGAGAAGGGGGAAAAAAGTGTTGGTTATGGAGTCTGTAGGAATGTCCGGGTATCAAAGTTTCAGTCCTGGGAAAATCCTGGAACTAGTAAGTGCACACTGCATTTTTAATGCCAGAAAATACAAGAAGAACATGCACAGGTTTGTCAGAAAGTTATTTTTTTTTTACTTCTGTGGCAGCCTCGCAGCCAAAGGAAAAGCCTTGAATGTTGTACTTAGCTTTTCATAAGGAATTGAAACCTCCCCACAAGACACACTTTTAAGCAAGCTGGGAAATACAGTCATTCCTCCAGAATCCAGTTCTGTGAGAACAAAAGAGATAAGAAGCTCTGGCATGCAGATATCCACAGGGACCAAGGTCAGGGGTTGTTTTGAGCCATGTAGGGGCAGTGGGTGAGGAGGGGCAAAAACCCAGGCCAGCTGACCAAGCCGGCCAGTCCAAGGATTCCATACCTTAAATGTCACCTGTGCTATAAATTGGTAAGTTTGCAGAGTTGTTCTGGGGGGTTCTACCATGCTGGCCTTCCCAAAAGGGTCCCCTCCATCTTGTCAGCCATCTCGTGCCTGACCTCGTAAGGTTGAGCAATAAAAGAGTTGTCCCAACCATCACAGGTAAACCTGCAGCTACAACAGGCTGGGTGGAAAACTAGAAACTGTGTTTAAGTAGTTCAGTATCAAAATGAGATTTATTAAAAGGAGTTCTGCAGTTATTTGTGGTGACTCAGTGCTTTTCAGTATTTTCATTAATGATCTGAATGATGAATAGAGTGTCTGTTTATTAAATTTGTAACTATACCAAGCTGGGAAGGGCTGCAAGTACATTGCAGGACAGGGTTAGAATTCAAAATAAACTTGACAAATTGTAGGTATCATCTGGAAAAATAATGTGCTGTTGCAAAACATCAAAATGATAGGTGTTTACACAGCAATAACAAACTGCACGAATATGGCATGGAAAAATCTCTGCTTAGAGAGCAGTGCCATAAAGGAGATTATAGTGGATTAGAAATTGCATATGAATTTACATTGCCATCTTCTATGAGAAAAAAACCAAAAAAACCAAAAATCAACACAAATGAACAAGGTAGCAAATGAACAAATGAACCAGGTAGGAGATAGTTTCAGTGGTAAAACGTTTTGAAGAGCTGGTTTATGAGTTGTGATCTCTTCACAAAGTTAATGATTTTTTTTTAATATTCTGATACAGCTGTATGCTCAAAAAATTAGATTATGTGAAAAAAATATAGACTATACTTTTAATGTAATTTCTCCTTAATGAGAAAGCTCAGGTGGGTTATTGGTTTATTTGTTTTGCATAAAGTATACCAATTGTCTTGCCTGAGTCAGGAAAGGGTATTGAGGACCAGACACCTAAGAGATCAGGACTACTAGACTACAGGGAGATAGCAAGGTTAATGTCATATACAAATTTCAATTAATTTTTTTAAGAAATATCAAACACCTGTCTTTAGATCCTGTAGCACTGAAATTATTCTCTTGAAAATTATTATTTATGTGTAAGGTATTCTAGCTCTTTGAGTCCCCAGGCCTTAGAAATAGCTTTCTGGGATTTTGCAAAGTCCATCCTGTCCTATCCGTATTTTTGCTTCAGGGTGATACTCAGAAATTTTTGTATTAGCTTCACGTTGCAATCTAAATTTATCCTTCTCCACATCTCCTAGGCTCATCCGTAGATTCCTGAATATGCTTTGTAAAGGCACTGTTGTATTGTCGAGCCTCTTCATAAATTTTAAAAGGTTTAGATCTGTTAAGAGACTTCTTTAAGGGCATTTACAGGTATGAATCTTTTTGAAGTTTCTGGGTCTCAGTCCTCACCACCCCATTTCTGAGACAGTGTTTGCTGAAACTGTAAATGTTAGGCTTTTGTGAACAAAAACAGTAAGAAAAAAAAGAAATGCAGTACCTGGACTTGCCCACTTCATCTATAATTTTTAGCTCCTTCATTTTAGCATTATTTATAGAAACCTCACTAAGGTCCTAATGTTTTGGTATGCTAACAGGACACGGTTCAACCCTCCTACTCCTCCTTTTTCATCCTTTATATTAATACAATGCTCAGAAATTACTTCCTCCAATTTGCATGAGACAGGACACTATTTATATAATTTCTTCCTATGACAGCCATTTTCCCAAAACTGAACAGCACCTTCAGAATTCTTTAGTTCTCTTTGGATTAATCTACTTGACCTTAAATTCTTCTGGACTTCTGTATTTCAAGGGTTTCTGGTTCCTCATTCCCCACCTGCTTTTAACATACTTAATTTCCTTCACATTTTTCTTCCTTTAAGTCCTGAAGGTGGGAAGCAATCTCTGTGTTATTTATGGATAGGACAGTTGCCTAAAATCTAAATTTTGAATTTTTTAGTTGGTTTTAGATAGTAAGAGATGAGCATGGAATGTGTTTGTCTCTTAACAGTTATATACCATTTGGATCACTTGAAAATCCTTCTTTAGTACAAACTTCTTGAGTGGGCTTCACTGATACCACGGTGCTACTGCAGAAGTTGAGAAGGACCTTTTTTTTGTAAAGTGTTCTTTAACTTGCCAGAATTACATTTGTGTGTAGTTAATGCTGATGTAAGTTACATATTCTGTTTCAGTTCTTTTGTTACCTCCATAGCAGGATTGTTGGCACCAAAACTGTGTGGTCAGCTTTGTTTTATTTAACCATTTTTAGTTTGCTTGAAACTGTTGTCTTTTAAAAGAAATTAGATGCTCCTGGAAACGTGAGATTCTGTCTTTTTTTTTTTTTTTTAAATGAAAAAGTCAGAAAGACAACTGAACTGTAACAGTAGAACACAAGAGAAAAATAAATATTTGGAAGATGAATATGCTCAGAAGAAAGGGAGAGGACAGGGAAAATAGAGTAACAGTTGTAAGATGATGCTTGTGGTTTCATTCAGCTATTTTCTTTCCTTTTTTTTTTTTTTTTTTTTTTTTTTTTTTGTAATTGTAATACACAGAAATGTCCCTAATTTATAAAACAGCATTTTCAAAGTAGATAACAGTATCCTTGAAAGGACTGCCATGGTATGATCTTAATTTGGCGATGAAGAAAATCCATAAAAATTTGTTACTGGGTCTCACTTTTCTGTCAGACAACCTTCACCACTGATTGTACTTCTGTTCACTTTCACAACTCAAGGCCTTCTTCCTAATGGTGACCATTTATCTAGACAAAATGACCCTCTGGTGCCCATTAGCACCGCTTATGAAATGGCAACTAGGATGTGATGTGTTACCTGCCTCCTGTGTAGAAGTCCCAGTGGCCTCTGAATGAAAGGACTAATCTGATTTGGAAGGGTAGAGCTTGCTCCTGCAGGTAGGCTGGACCTGGAGATTCAGTTTCTTACAAACACTGATGAGGCTGAAGGGGTTTCAACAGTCTTACAGGGATGCATAATTATTCATTATTTTAAAATAAGTGAGAAAATCAACAAATAATTATCTCCTTTCTCTTCTCCAGTTTATGACAATCCATAATAAAAACATGACTGAAAACGTATATTGTTGAGACAGACACAGAAACGGGTTAGATTTTCCTGTGTTTCAGCTTCTGGTATTCTTCAGCACCTTTGAGCAGGTTTAACTCGTTTCTAATAATTTTATTTTTTTTTTCGTGAGGTTTTAAGGCCACCACTATAAGTAAAAAATGACAGAAATACTTAATGTGCTTTCCTTTGTTCTGCTTCACCCTTTTAGCAGACAGATGATGCAGCACAGACCGACGGCCAGCAACAGACACAATCTTCTGAAAACACAGAAAACAAATCACAGCCAAAACGGCTTCACGTCTCAAATATACCATTCAGATTCCGGGATCCAGATCTTAGACAAATGTTTGGTGTAAGTACTACTCATACTTGATTTATCCTTTTCAATATTTGCATTGCAATAGGTACCTTACAGGCAACCGTGAGAGCAATGTCGCTATTTCAGGCTCTCTAACCATTTTCAGTAAAGATTCTCTTTTAATTTACAAAAGATCTGATTTTCCAGTCCCAACTGGGAAAATAAATTCCACTGATTCTGCTGTATGTGATACAGACGAGTGCATTCTGTGTTATGCCACTTTGTATTACTTAAAAAAAAAAAATAAAAAAACCCGCTACCTACATTGGCTTAAAATATTGAATGCATATATATTCCTCCTGTAACACACCTGGGTGTATATGCCTGTGTTTATTGATTCTGGAGAGCTTGCTGTAAAATAGTCAGTGCTTAACCTCACGATCAAGGGACCCAAATCTACAGAAGGCAGACATGGGCTGAATGTAAGCAGCAAGTGCAGGATTAGGAATTCTCACCAATGGTTTTGTAGGTCTATAAGATTATAAAGTCTTTGCCTGTATTTCTCCATACATTTTGCTTTTTCCCAGGCCATTAGCAACCTTCATGTGCATTGGCTGTGTTTTGCACATCTCATACCTGCCCTTAATTCAAGGCTCATAACCATGAGAGGTTAGACTTAGACCTGGTTTCTTCTCCCTGCTACAGTAACTCTTAGGTTTATTTTGAAATATTGCTAAACACTATCTAGAAATAGTACTTGATTAGTGATTAGAAACCAGCTTTTCCTTTTCCAAGTTAGTACTCTTAAGTATTGGTGTTCCTCTTGCTTTCTTTTTTTGGGCTCATTAAGACTGAATTCTCTTCTATGTTCCAATTTGTTATACAGTGAAGCATCAGCTACCTCAGGGCACTATCCTTCTCTCCTTACATGTTTGATTCAGATTTTTAAGTCCTTCTAATGTCCTTGTATGTGAGTTAAGACGTTATGTTTTCCAGTATTTGCATCCAGTGAAGGAAACAGTCGCTGGAAAAAGCATCCTGGTATAGTACTGAGAAATGAGTGACTGTTTTGCTCCATCTGACTTGCTACAAGTTAGCTCCCCTAAATGCAGCTTACAGCACACTGGAAAAGTAACAGAAGGGATAGTAATTGAAATAAGCAGATGTATTTAAGTTCAACAAAACACTTAAAATATATTTGATTTGAAAATAAACGAAAGGATTTTTTTAAGGGATTGTAGGAACTTATAAGTTAACAAAAACTCCATTTATTTTCACTATTTCTAAGTCCTAGAACTCAAAAGACTAAACACTGGAGAATGGCTAGTGCTTTCCAACTTGAGAATGACTTAGTAGCTTCTGAATTGATAGAAAAATGCAATTTCTGCAAGGGTGAGCGAAATGTCTGGTATAGAATACAGTAACAGCTGCATCCTGACCATGCTCCTACATGTGGCAAATGATCTTTCTACATGGACATAAGTAGAACAGAGGATTTTTTAAGCATTGATTCAATCCCTGCTTGTGGCCAGATCTGGCTCCTCTTCAGTGTGTCTCTTTTTTGGTGCTTGATTTTCTTTGATTTTATGTTTTTTACTTTTTTTAACTTTGTGCACTGTTTTCTGAAGCAAACATCTGTACTGTGTATGAAAGAAGTGTTGAAGTTATGTTATTTTCATTTAACTTTTCTATTTCTTTGCAGCAATTTGGTAAAATCTTAGATGTTGAAATTATTTTTAATGAGAGAGGCTCAAAGGTAAGCAGTTTAATTCACCCATGGAATGTTTTGATTCATTGAAATGTTTATGAGTAAAAGGAAACAACTGCACTGCTGTGAAAAATGTCTGAAAATCCATGTTAGCTAAAGCATCTTCTGAGCTGTCATTCAGTTTCCTAAACAGCATGAAAATCATTGGACTCATTTTATATCTTGTAAAGGGGGTAATTTTAGCTACTCCAAACTGTCATCAGTTTTGTGGGAATGTTGATTTCTGCTGGTTTTTGTTCTTCAATGGTAATTATCTTGTTTATTTTACAAGATGAGTCCATACTTACACATGTTTGTAGGCAGGTCTGTATTAGTACAGGTATTTTTTCCCCCCTGTTGAAATGAAAGATGATCATGATAGCTAATAACTATCTGCTTTGGTAATTAGCTGAGAAAATATGTGATTGATCTAGATTGTCTAAGTGCAGATGCTTTCCTCTTTAGTTGAAGCTTCAGTACACCAACCCTTTGAAAACAATCTATTTAAACGCTTGATAGAGTTCTTACTGTGTTGCAAACATTCTTTTCTGAAAATCATTTTGTCTTATATGCATCCTTCAATTTATTCAGTATTTTTAAGAAATAAAGCAAGATAGAATGACTACGACTGCATTAGCATCTTTAGCTGCTGAAAACTTGTAGCCCAGAGTGTTCACCTGTGGCATCAGATGCATTATGAGGGTGTATCTGTATGTCAGATGCATCTCTCTTTCCTATTCCTCCCATGTCAGACACACTAGAACATTTATCCACCAATGCTTCAGTCTACATGTAACTCATATATTGTTATGATGGAATTATTTTCCTGTTAATTACATACTGTAATCTGTTGTTTTAAGAGGATGAGATCTATCATAAATCTCTCATAAGTCAAGCTATATTTTAGTACTTTAAATTTTTCCCTTATTGTATCTATATTTATATTCCAGATTGACAGCCATTAACTTCTTCTTAAAAACAAACCCCACCCCCAAAAAAAAACCCCAAAAGACCCCACACACTAAAACCCCCCCAAAAATATAGAATAGCTGAAAAATTCTGATTTATATGCTAAAACCATTCTGACATTTATTAATTAGTACCCTTGCTTGCTAGCCCAAAACTCAGTTGGAACATTTACTGCTTTCTCAGTAAGCAACCAAAATGTGTGAAATTTGGGGGTTTAAAATCCTCCTACTCTGCCCGAAATTTATAATTAAATTATATCTGTTCAATAATATGTGCCAAAGATGTAAATTGTCCAGAACCTGTTTCTATTGGGTAGTATTACAGATTTCAAAAGACATCCCACACTTGACACCTTTAATTGGTTCTGTTCAAGATGTGGAGTGGAACTGGAGACACACATAGTGGTTGATGCATTGGTTTAACCATTAGATCTTATATATATGGGACTTTTAACCACCACCTCTGCATCAGGCTGCATAAGTATAAGGCTTTTTTGAAATATCTGGGGGCTTGAGATGAGGAGACCTTTCTGAAGAGAGTTTTTTTTAATAGTGATCTTACAGACTATCCCAGTGCTTTGTGCAAACAGGAGCTCCTAGAAAGGATTTCACAAGGAAGAGTGAATCCTACCATTTTTCTAGCTAGGCTTATAATGTTACTACCTCAGTTACACACGTTGTGTTAGAGACACTAAAACCTCTTCTTGCTAAGTACTTCTGAAGTGCCCAGCACTGTGCTGGCTCTGAGGAAGCTGCTCAAGCAGTTCTGTGATGCATCTCATGATTTATGTCTGCTGCTTCTCATTCTTCAGAGTTGTTTCACGTACACCTATAGAGTATTTTGATCTGCAGAAGTATCCTTAGATTTTCTCAGTTAAATACAAAGTTTAAAAAATGGGATTAGGAATAACAGGAACTTTTTTTTTTAATTATTATTATTTTTTTTTAATCTGATCATTTCATGTCCATTCTGTAGGACTTAAGATGCAGCAGATTAAAGTCCCATTCCTGGCAGTGCTTATCTATGTTTTCATAAAATCCCACTGAAACTGAAAGGACTACTAAGTGGTCTCAAACTGAGTACAGGTAAAAAAAAAGTTTGCAGGATCAAAATTCAAACTTGTTTCTAGCTGTAGTTTGGCATGAAAGAATTGCTAGAAAATGTGTCTGTTTCTGGTTTTGTTTATTTCTTGTTATTCGAATAATTAATGTTTAAGAATATTCTTGCAAAAAGAGCAGAAATAAGCTCATTTTCATGCCATAATAGTTAAGAAAAATTGAATTGCAGATTCAAAAAACATAATACTGCAGCAACACCATAAAATATAAAATAATTTCACAGAAGGGAGTTTGTTCATAAAAGAAACTAATATAATGCAAGCTTCATGCTATGAATTTCTGTTTATTTAGGGCCATGATAGTAATTAAGATAATTTTGCTGGAATTGTATGGCAACACTGATGACATTTGAAAGTCTTTATATGAATTGCTAGAATTTCAGTATTGTTTTGGTGTAGATCCTTCCTTACAATCTGTGTTAAATGAATGAGGCTTACCTTTGCCAATTCTTAAAGCTATTGATGAAAGTAACATTAAAAACTGCTGGTAACACATCTTTCTCTGTGTTTACCACTCATCTTGGAAGGAGAATTAAAAATCCAGCTTCCATTACTGTGCCTATTTTAATACTACTCTGCTGTTTTAACACTGAGGCTCTGCATGCAGTCTGCATGCAGGCACAACTGCAAGGCTGCAAAGATGGAGGAACAGCAGCGAGTGCCATTTTTTTAGAGGTGTAAATTAATGCACTATGCAGCTATAAACCACACGCATGCTTTCATAAATCTGTGTATATGTATTAATATACACTAGATCTATGTTGTATTAACATGTATTTCTTAAAAAAAGAAGAGCTCCAAAGCACCTCCCACATTAAAACATAACCCTCACAGGTACTAATTTGGCTATGATGAAATCATGAGGCAGACTTGAAAAATCAAATGCAGAAATTTGCATTACTGGTTAATAAAATACATGGTATGCTAAGCTAAAGTAGCTGTTGAATCAGCTGCATATCAAACTGATGTTAATGTGTTTGTGTAGATATTTGAAATGTGTGGGGAATGAACCTGTGTTCTGTGATCGAGTTTCTGCATCAGCCAGGTAAAATAAGGGTTTACATCAATAACAACTTAATTTTAAATAGTATTAATTATGAGAATAAGTATAACATAAGAAATTTAAAAATGACAATGAGTGTCTTTTCACAGTCTTTGAAGTTCCTGTCTTATCTTGGCATGTGGCTCCACTTTATATCTTTTTCTAATTTTTAAAATATAATTAGGTTTTTATCTTTCCCTTTGGTTGCTTGAAAAAAAATAGCTGGTATTGCTGCAAGCTGAGATGACTGATTACAAATTTTCACTAACCAACTCCCACCAAATATTTGCAGTTCTGTAAAGGGGCAGCTGAGCAGTAGGATGAGAAGGGAGAGCAGACAGGACTGGGGCAGGTTCTGCTATTGCCTGGGCTCATTGGATCAACAGTTTCAGGGATGTTTTCTGCTGTGAAGTTTTCTTAGTGGCATCTTAAACTATGAGGTCTTTTTTACAAAGCTTTTACAAGATTGGGGAGAACGCTTGCAGATAAAATAAAAGTTTAAAGTTGAGGCTGGGTTTAGGTAGAAGAAAAGCCTATGCAGGCATCTAAAACACAGGCATTAGTGCTGAGGAGAAGGATTTATTTTGTCTCAAAACACTCCTGGTGTTCTGGGGAAAAGAGAGTTGCATCCTCAGTGTCCTTTGACAAAGTGAGGTTGTGGCTTTGTGCTAAAATGATGGAGGAAATGTGAGGGAGCAGATATGCTGAGGATGGGTTTGGGTAGGAGGGATACAGCTGGTAGAGCCCTGCTGAGCTGAGCCTGAGTGGACCTTTAGAAGAGAGGCAAAAATAAAGATCAGACAGCGTGTTTAAGCTGTTTGGAAAAGCATAGAACATAAATTGCTACTATATGTAAATATTTTCTGTTTTATCAACAGGCATAAATAAATATGGTTTTTGAGTAGGTAAAATAACCCAAGTACTTTGCATATAATGCTCCTGATAGTTGCTTACATCTTTCTGTCTATTAATTTTGTATTTCATATACATTGTTTTTTCTCAATGCTTGGTGCCAGTTTTGCCTTAATTTCAAATTTAGTCTCTTCTTTGTATAAAATGTATAAATAAATGTATAAATATCTTTTTTTTTTTCTTCTCTTTTTAAAAACAATGTACATATATGTTGAACTGCAGTGAGTAAGTGGGTGAATGCTGACTACAAAACTTATCAATGGGATGGTGAAGGGAGAGACAGGATGCTTATTGCTGAGGAAAGATTTAACTCCATAGTTTAAGATGAAGTAACAGTTAGGAAAAGGGTTTTAATAGGGCTTCAAAGATATGAAGCAATGATTACTCTTTATAAAGCAGCCATGTGTAACTTGCAAATGGTTCTTGTTACAAAACAAGAACAAGGAGGTGGAAGCGTATTCGTTGGGTTAACTTTGGGAAAGCACGCAAAGGCATTGTCATGCTAACATGAGAACTACTTCAAAGGGTTGGTGTATGTTTCTGGAATGTTTTCTGATGTCAGATTTTTGCAGAAATATTTATCATCATAAGCAATGTTTAACTTAGCACAAGAATAAGAAACTGAGTAGGATTGGAAATGTTTGTTTAGCCTAATATGAGGAAGCCAAGTGTTTGTCCCAAGCAGGATTTCACATCTGACAAGTGCTCTCCTGTCCCACTAATGTGGGATTCTGGAGTTTTACCAGTTGCATGTTCTATATGTGAAAGTAATATACAGAAATAGTAAATGAACTAGTTAAACTTATTCTAAACATTTGCATTTTTATTCCTTTATCAGAGTTTCCTTTCCTATTCACATCATGTGATTTTATTTGATCTGTTAATATAAAAAAAAGCTTATACTTTGTTCTAAAAGTACTTTTGTTTTGTTGGTGGTTTTCTTTTCTTTTTTTCTTTTATAAAAAAATAAGTAAAGGCTGTATAGTTTGGCAAAAGTTTAAGTTACCCTAGTGTTGCATGGGAACAATGTTTCTTATGATCACAACAGCATGTTTAAGTAGACAATGTTTTAGAGTATATTGACATTCAGTGTTGAATTCTGTGCACATGTTTTTTATTTCGTTGAGGTATCTGCATGTCATTAAAATGTGGTTCATTTTCTTTTCTCATTAGTTCATTTCTTTCTATGTGAAAACACTGTAACTGATTTGAATTTCATTTTCTTATTGTTATTTTTATTTTCCTCTGTAGTGACATGTAGAAAGGTATTTTTGGTAGCATTCTTCGAATTTCTCAGAGGGTATTATGTAACCGATGACAGAAAAAATTTGTTCACGTTTGTCGCTATTTATTGCACATCTCGATACAATTATATTTTTTCTAATTTGCATGTTACAGAAATGAAGCAAGGACAAGGAAATATTAAATTAAAGAGAGAGAACATAAGCAAACAAGTGGTCGTTGACTGAAATAATAATGTGCATGTTGTTTTCCCCCCTTCTCCCTCCTGCATGCAGGGATTTGGTTTCGTAACTTTCGAAAATAGTGCTGATGCGGACAGGGCGAGGGAGAAATTACACGGCACCGTGGTAGAGGGCCGTAAAATCGAGGTGCATGTTCAAAATATTTTCCTTTTCATCTTTTTTATAAATGTCTGCTTCACTCTCATTTGTTGTTTCAGATGCATCATTGGTGTCTTCTGTGTGCTCCCCTTCCCCCTACCCATTGTTTATATATAAACTTATATATAAAGAGAGAATCTGGCCTTACTTGGGTTTTTTATTATTTCTTTTGTAATTGTTATTATTATCATCATTATTGCTGAAAGGTGGATGACAGAATTGGAAAAAAAAAAATGAAAACTTTAAGATTTTGAAGTTATTGTTTTGGATGTTTTGTAAATCAATGGGTGCAGTAGATTCCAAAAAAACAGCCAGCAAAAAAAAGAAAAAAAATAATTGAGAACAACAAAAAAAAAAGTGTGACAGACAAAACAAAACAAACAAAAGGTTGTTTTTTTTTTTCTTTTTGTTTGGTTCTTTTTTAGTTTTGTTTTTTTTTTTTGGTTTTTTTTTTTCCCTGCAGGGTTGATGCGGGATCCACAGTGGCTTCCAGAAAATTCAAATTGGAAAAGAAGCATCCAAAAGATGTACAAGCAAAAGAAACCAAAGCAGAGTACACACCCACTGATTTTAACATTTAATCTTTAATGAAACCATCAGGCTCCTTTGGCTGGATGGCCTGAGCCATTCAAATCTATTTAAAAAAACAACACCGATGTGTTTTTGTACCACTGGATCCCCTTCAATACTGCCTCAGTCGTATTTGTTAGAATTAAAAAAAAAAAAAAAAAAATTTAAAAAAAAAAAATTACCAATTGAAAATGCTGTCGTCTTTTGAGTAAGATGTTGCATATTTTGCCTTTTCATTTTCCCCCTTCGACGGTAGCGCTTAGGGCCCTCACCAAACTCTCAGTAACCATGGTAACTGTATACATACCCATGCTGGCGATGGTGCTGAATGGTAAGTGGAGAAGTCCATCTGCCGTTTCACGTATTTAGCGCTGATATACCACGTGAATTTTTTTGACTTGTTGTATTAAGTTTTCTTGATGCTACATTTTTTTCTATATTGGTACGCCTGTAATTGAGTGTACGTTTTAAGCAAGCCTGGGAGGCACTGATTGGATTGAGGATATGACTTCGTGCACATCTTACTCAGATTGTTAACTCCATATTGTGTTAAATAATGCACCCTCTTTTTATCCTTTTGTTAGCTGTGATTTTAAAGCTTGAATGATTTTGTTAATTCTTGCAATGAAAAAGGCTCTTGTTCCAAGTGTTGAATGCTAGATGTTGCTTTTCCAATGGTACTTCTCTTCTAAAGGGTTATGTTGCACACTGCTAAATTTGTTTGTCCCTTTTTTTGACATTTTCTTTGTTTCCTTGTACCTTGTCTCTTTCCCTTTTACTCCACTGCATGTTCCTTCATATAATCTTTTTTTTTTTTTTTTTTCTGTTTTGAGTATTTATTGTATCAGTGTTATCATGGAATACAAGCATGCTCTTAAGTCTTAAATTATGCAGTACCTTTTAATTTGCTTTTAATGTCTTTTTATTAAAGTTTAAATGATATGATGTTGCTTTATTGAAATGATTTGTAAGTTAAAACGGTTATGAAAGTAAATGTAATTATAAATAGTATGATTTTGTTATGCTCCTGTTGCCTTCTATAAATTAAATTGCATTTTATTTTTACATGACTAATAGCAATAATAATGCATGCATTAAATAGTAAGGTGGACCCCCCCTGTAACCCCTTCTAATCCAGTGTTCTATGTGCTTAGGTAAATAATGCAACAGCACGTGTAATGACAAATAAAAAGACCGTCAACCCTTACACGAATGGTAAGTGCCTGAGATCTCCCTGCTTTGTTCTCACATCAATGCACGTGAAACCTCACTTGGCTCAGGAGCTGGGGGACTCATCTACTCCTGAGATGTCATAGGTCTCATCTCCCCCATTTCCCTGGGATCGGGCAACCTAAAACATGATCTGGGTGGGAATAAATTCTGTCTGTGTCACTAACTCGGCTGACTCGCAGCCGGCATCATTTTGTGGCTTTTGTACAGGAAGCCAACCCTGAGGAAAGCCTCATTCTCTTCTAGCTTTGTGCAGTGTTAAGGTTGCAATGAATGAACAAGTAGGAGGATTCAATTTTGCTTAGATGGTGGAGGCAGGGAGACAGAGATGAAAGCGTGAGATACTTTTAGTAGCAAGACAAAATCGTGTGTGTCTTCTTTCCACAGTTTGTTAGAAGTAAAGGGCGAACTGCAATTGGGCGCTGGGTGCACCTTTTTTTCCCCTGGAAAAATCTCAGTTCCAAGCAGTCTAAAACAAAATAATTCTTCTACTTACCCAAGTTGGTATAATGCTGTACCTTAATGATGGAAAAATAGTCCACAGATATTTGAGGGGCTTGAAAGCAATACGTTTTAAAAAGGTTTCTTTTGGCAGTAAGTGATCATGTTCTTGAGTTGTTTGCATTTGCTATTCTGGAAAATTCTAACAAGTTCCTAACTCACAATGTCAAAGAGTAATACATCATTTGAAGTTAATAGCAATTACATTTTCCAGTTTTACTTGGCTGTTTATTTCTAATTATTTGCTTTTCACTTTAATTTAGTTTTTCCCCATCCAGCAGAAAGCAGATGAAATCTGCACATGTAGCAGTAAACGTTTCCACAGGTATATTAGACTCTTTTCCACTTTGAAATATAATGGGTCTTCTTTCCTGTATCTGAGGTCTCAATGTTGAGGCTTCCCTAAAACACATGGCAAACGGTGGTTTTATTTTTTAATGAGGGAGTCATCATTTTTTTTCTACCACACTATTTTGAAATACAATATAGTGATGGTTTTCATTTGACATGATAATTGAGTGAGTGAAAATCATCTGGCTTAAGAAGAGTCTGAAATTCCTCATGCTTTCTCAGAAACTGTTTTCTTCCTCATTCTGTATGTAAATGTGGAACTTGGCAAATTATGCAGATGGGAAAATCTTCCTTTTTACTGGCTTTTGGACATCTTGGTAAATCTAGCAAAAGAGACATGAAGCTTGACTGGATCACATAACAAATTTTTTTTGCAACAGGGAGATAAATTAACTATATGCATCTGAACTTTATCTCCTATACTGTAATGATAAAAGGATAAAAGTAGTTTTGTTATGAGTTATGTATATTTGGAATTCTTTTTTTCCTAAGGCTACAAAACTAAAACTATTAATTAGCAAATAGCATGTTACATATTGGCACATCCAGTGCTGAAGGAAGTGAGTGCTAGAAATAGAGAGCTGAGATTTTTAGGAATCTGGTTTTGGAGGAGGTTCACCTCTGTGTCCTGTGCTACAGGATTACTTAGGTCATACATTAACATTTATTAATATCCAAAACCAGAACGATAAAAATTTGCTTTTAAGTATTTTCCACTTCAAGTGCTTTGTGTCTGTCATTTTCCATCCTGTTCCATCTACACTTGATCACGCCAAAACTATGAAATATCCTGTTTAGTGAACAAAAATTAGCCTTTCTATTTGTGAATCCATACATCCAAGATGCTGCACGCAGAATATTCTTTTGCACACCGCTAGGTGTATATCTGCTGAGGCAAACTCTGGTTGTAGTTCATATATGTTGATTTTTTTTTTTAATGTTGGAGATCCCCTGAAGTAAACACACAAGGAGAATCATGTTCTTCTTGTATTATCATTACAAGTGACAAAGAATCAAGTGTAGATACAGGGTTCTTCATTTATTTTAACCAGTGCATTTATTTTAAACATTTATTAGCATCAATCCTGACATTGTATGATTCATTCTTTTATCATTTTGCCAGGAATTACCCAGTACTATAGCTGATTAGTAAATATTATTGTTGTCTAAAATAAAGGTCTGATCTTTAAAACATGAGGCTAGTTTTTCTGTGTTCTTCTATAAGCATATCAACATTTACAAGACGCTTCTGATGCAGATAAGCAGAAGTTTTTTATTTGCACATGCTTACCTCTTCAGCATTTCTTCTGTGTGGCTTTACTTTTAAAGGAGTAAGTGGTGACTGATGTGTCATTGGCAGGTATTTAAAATATAGTTGGAGCCTGTGTTGTATTACAGGAAAACATCAGGGACTAATATCTATTGTAATTTAAAAATAAGATACACTCTGTTTTCTCTTTCACTCCTGAATAATGCTGGTTGCTTGATAACAGGGCTTATGTTATAAATATGCTTGCAAGTCTGTAGCTCCTCAAGCACAAAAGTCTATACTTACATATGCAGCTTCTTTTTTGTTTGTTTTGTTTTCCTTTTGTGTCCTAGATGTTTTTTGACATAAGAATGATTTCCCATGACTTTTGATGATTCCTCAAATGAGCAGTTCATAAACACTCAGTTGCTAGGAGAGCTTTTTTTGTGCAAGTTCAGTATCAGATAGGATGATTTTGGTAGCTGACCTCATGCACCTTGGAGATGGAGCTGCCTTTTCTTGGCAAATAAATTCAGTGTCAGGCGTTCTGCTTGTTGGCAAAGATATTTCAGAGGCATTTTTAGATGTTCCAGCCTATCCTGTTCACAGTTACACTTTCTTCTGATGCCCATATTACAATTCAGGATGCTCACCCGGGTGTTGAAGGGAACAGAGGATCACAAGCAAGCAGATTCAGAGAACTGCAGCAATGAATAAGGAACATGAAACAGAGATCAGTAGAGGGATATGTGCGTTTTAAAGTTTGCACTTGTCAAGTCTTGTATTTGAGCCTTCTGGTGATCTAAGCTTAGATTGCAGTGCACAGCAAGTGACTGTTTCCCTCCCACCCCTCTGTCCAAGCCGGAGGACAGGAAGCAATGTGACAGGTCAGCTTTCCTGCCAAAACTTTCCTTCCCTCCTAGGGAAGGAAACTTCCCTTCCTTCCTCCCTGTGGTGCCTGCTGCCTACCCAGGTTGGTTACTCCATGCAGTGGGGTTATTTAATTCTCTTTGGCACACTTAAATCTGTATTTCTTTCCATAACTGTCCACGGTGGGGTTTTAGGGTAGGCACGCGGGGATTGTTGGTTTCCTTGTTTGGTTTTTAAGTTTTGTGCTTTTATAGTTTTGACTTGAGGAGAAGGTTAATATTGCGAACGGAAGACAAATGCACAGAATTACATCTGCTGCAAAGAATTTGCCTTCTCCCTCTGCTGAAGCAGGGTTACTTGGCAGATGCTCTCTCAGATCCATGAACTCCCGTCACACTTGGTTAACCCGCACAGCTCTGGGCCAGCACATTGTTAGCTGATGAGATAAAGTGAAGTTTAATTACTGTTATTTTCATGATGAATGAAGTATTTCCTATATGAGCTTCAGAAAACCCGACGAGCCAGCTGTCAGTGTGAGAGGTAAGAAACTGAAAGATGAGAGTGACTTTCAGCTGTGAAGAACGATCTGAGTCTTCCAAGATTTTCTATTCTCTCAGACAAATTGTGGCACTCTTAGTGTAATGTGGATGCTGAGAGGTGTCTGTCAGCTTGTTTGACAGCAAAAGATGACAGATCAGGCCGATCTTTCATTTTGATGGTGTTGATCAGTGATCTTTTTAAAAAGAAATTGTTTTGAAACGCTAAATATTCCCTAAGCTTTAAAAACTTGGAGTTTTGCAGAGAGTCTCAAAATTTGGATGATTTTCTATCGCACAAGTTTTGGCTTAGGGTACTTGTTATACCACAACATTCCTGAATATAATCCTTTAGCATGTAAAATCGAAAGGTCAGGTAAAAATCCTGTGATATTTTCAGAAGGAAAGTAATTTTAACCCTTCTTGGTTGATTAATTTCAACTTCTGTAAGTCTCTGTTATGTACATGTACCAGCTGTAATTACTTCTGCACAGCAATTGCATACAATGCTTCTCCTAAATCTCTTTTAACTCATTAATGAGTTGCCTTTCAAAAACACCCTTTACCTCTGTTACTGAACTTTATAGTTACTGGTAAATAGTTGCTGTGCATCAGAAAGAGACAGTATTTTTAAAGGGCAGGATTGGTTTTCTTTGTGTTATTACTGAGATTTTTGTATGACGCTTCTTGTGTCTTATAATGAGTGCATTATGGTTTTATGATCTTTTACTGTAGTTTTTGCATTACATGATGCAAAAGACAAGACAAAATCAGGCCTCAATCCAGTTTGTATTTAAATTCTTCTAATCCTGGCTCTGTTGATTCTGAAAATCCTTGTTGTTCCTGTCTTGACTGTGTTGTGTTTCCAGCAGCGTAGTTACAGGATCTGTTTAAACTACAGTAGTTGAGTTTACAAGATGCTTTTTCTCAGTCTTCTTTCTTTGTTCTTATTTAGAAATGGTGCTTCCCACTCCTTTGATTCAAGTGTGCTTTTGGAAAACCCCTAATTTTTCAATCTTTGTGGTTGAAAGAATTGTTCAAACCCGAAAGAAACCCAAAAGAGTGTGGGTGGGGGGATGTTCTGTGGTGTTTGGTATTACCTGGGAGTGGCTGACCAAAACCCAGTAACTGGCTCTGTACCACAGCAGAAAAGGCTCATGAGTTAGCGGGGTTTTCCCCTGCTGCCCTCTTCCCCTTCAGTTCCTCCAGCATTGCTCTCTTGAGAATCACACGTGCTTCTGCAGCCAGCCTGTGCACTCCAGCCTGACCTGGAAATGCCACATGGGGTGTAAGGACACAACAGCAATTACCTGGGGTTTGGCCAGAGCACACAGTAGAGAATATCTGGTGGTGCTGTGCTTTGGTTTCCTGCCAGCCATGGGAGGAGAGTGATTATTGAAGATAAAGGCTGAATTTGTACCACTTCACAGCTTTGCAGAATGTGACTGTGGCATTCTCCTGCATGCCAGCTACTTTATAGCAAAATGCTAACAACATTTATCAGCTGTAGAAGCAGGTGGTGTAGTCACTTCTGGTGCATGCCTGTAATTGCCCTCTTTTAGTGCAGGCAGTCTGATGTACTAATGCAAATGGAGAAGAAGTCTCCATCGTTTGATTAGGATCCCACAGTGTGCACATCTCTTCCCTGTCACAGTGGGCATTTCCATACAGTGTCATTGCTTCCATATATTCCCAAGTAGGATCAAAATGCTCAGAGTGTTTGATTGCCTTATAACCTACACGAACACAGCAGAAACATGCTTGTCAGAAACGTGTCCAGTAAATAAACCGTTCAGGCTATTCTGGCTTATAAACAGAGAGGTAAAGCAATGAAAATTAACTGATCTACTCTGGTGCTACATGATATAGGGATAACTGAACTAGTTCTGACTTAATTCCATACCTTGAGGGAAAAAGGCCGTTGTAGCTGTGCATTTCAACCAAGGTAATTTGCCTGATAATTTACTCCAGTACTACATGTTCAGAGAACACCTTGTTTCATTGCTCATTTCCATAATTCATTCTCTGATATTAAAGATCACTAATATAAGATGCCTATAAAGCCTTCCGTAAAATGATCTGATTTTAAGCCATTTTACCTGTGTCTCTCTATAAAAATCCATGTGTATCTCTAAAAAACAAATCATTATTAGTATAATTGTTATTACCACTAATTGCAATATTAACTCCATTATGTTCTTATGTTTGCTGCAGGCTGGAAATTAAATCCAGTTGTTGGTGCAGTTTATAGTCCAGAATTCTATGCAGGTAAGGATTATGTGATAGTTATCAATGTCCTATTTTATTCTAGTGTGCTTTAAAGAATGCCAAAGTACAGAAAATGTGTTTGGTGTGTGCTTTGATTTCTTTGATTAAGTTATCCACAAGTCATTTACAGATTTGTGGTGCAGGTTTCTAATTCATTTGGGCATATGAAAGTTTATATAGAAGATATATGAATACCTTTTTTTGAAAGTAGATAGTATAACATGAAATGTACTGCAATATCCCAGGCTTATGTGAGATTTTATTTTATATATGTTTTATTTGATTTGATATTTTAGTACAGTCATATTCCTGCAGGAATTATTTAAGCCTAGAGAGCAACAGCAACAAATCTGTCTATATATATATTTTGTGTATATGCACGTACATAAACACACACACACAGTATCTGTTTTCAGAATTTTATCTTGAATATTTTTTCTTTAAATTTTATATTTAGTTCTTTTTATAGCAAATAAAGAAGAGCTGTTAGGAAACCCTTTTTCACAGGTGATGGTTAAGCATGTGGAAAGATTGCTCACAAAAGCTGGGGAATCTCCACTCATGGAGATAAACAAACTTCTACTAGAGACAAAACTGAAAAACTTTTGTTTTAAAAAAAAATTCTTTCCAATGTCTAATCCAAACCTGCCCCCTTCAACTTTAAAACCATTACGCCTTGTCCAGACACTACATGCCCCTGAAAAAAGCCCCTCCCCAACTTTCTGGTCGGTATCTTTCTGATAAATAAAACAGGACTATTGTTACAAACAGATTTTTCTTTTTAAAGAAGCTGCCTGTAATACACCCAGTGCCATCTACTAAGACAGATAAAAATATTCCAATTAGGGTAAAAGTGGCTCAGCATGTTAAAAATACTATTTTGGCATTCATGGATTTGCAGTATTTAGTGTGGGCAGAATTTATTTCCTTCCTTGATATATGCCTACATTGAAAACAGGAATTTCACATTGATCTTGTTTGAGTAGTTAGTGAACCAACCCTGAACCTGCATAAATCAGAAAGTCAGAGTTATTAGGCATTTCATATAAATGACTTTGCGTTAATGACAAATATAATAATATTCCCATAGTACAGTAATCAATTTTCTAATACGTATGCAGAATTAACAATCAGACTTATAATTGTCTCATGAAGTAGGGCATGAAGAGTTCACATAGTTTGTAAATTAAAATCAATATTTTCAATCTCTCCTGAAGGTAATTTTCCTAATTTACTGGACTTTTCCCTAACATTTATTTTGCCTTTTAATTATAAAATGGCAGGTTATTGATTTTTTTCTATAACCTCCTTAAGTCCCAAGTGCATTTTTATTGCCAACACAAGGGAGGTGTTTGTCCTTCTTAATGAGAATCTTTAATTACCATTAGAAAAGTATTAATTTGATTTTATGAATTATTACATGCACTCTGCCACACCTCTCCAGAAAGTTCTATCCAAGATAGTTTCAGATTTTTTTTATTTTTACATCCAGAATAGCTTGTTGGTTGGTTGGTTGTAGATTTTTTTTAATGCATCTCAAATGCACATTTTCAGTATTGACTAAAAGGTGATAATTTTTTCCTGAGACATTTAAAGTTTTTTTAAAGAAATTTTGTTTAAAACCAAACCAAACAAAAAAAAAACCCCAACACCCAAACAACTCTGTGAAGTTCTCTAGAAGTTGATAGGAAATGAAACAGTAAAAGAGCAATGCAGCTCTTGCATGCCATTATAAAATACTGCAATGTACCTTTGCTTTTGGGGCTCCCCTCCCGCCTCCCTCGGAGAAGAAGCAGTTGCATTTTCAAGATTATAAAATTAGAAATGTGATTTTTTAAGACTGACAGAGTTCTTGTTGTTTGTTTTAACTGTTGCCTCCAACACTGTCATGCTACAACTGTACCAACTGTTTCATAGTCAGTGCAAGAAGTTCCTTTAACTCCGAATAAATGATGAAAAATTTGGCCACTTCTGAAATAAAGATGATACATATGCAGAGAAACTGTTGATTTAAAGTACCTTTAATCTTCATAAATAAGTAAAAAAACCCAGAAGGTTATGCAAAGCTGTCAGGATGGCACTGATGAATGGCAAATTCCCCCGTTTCTCAATTGCCAGTGAAGACACACGCTGCAAGGCTTAACTGTATTGTACATCATATCTGCCAACTCATTTCTGTGATTAAATATTCCATCAGTGCGGGCTATAAGGCGGTAAAGCTTAACAAGATTCATAAGATGCACCACTTGAATACACATAACTCACTTCCTTGGGTAGAGAGCACCCCGCATGCAAAAGAAAATTAGAATTGAGGTAAATTGCTCCATAAGACAAGATCAATAGAGAAAGGAAAAAAAATCCCCTAATGCAATGCAAATCTAAGATATAGTTATGTCCTGACAAGTTGAAGCAGACAATTAAAGTCAAATAGGGAGGAACACAATGTAAATCAACCCTAAAACCTTGAAGATAATGGTAAACAGTAGGACCGGTGACATGATTGTTACAGCTCTGCTCTTTTTTACTCAGTGTACACTTCTGTAAAAGAAAACCCTTCTTGAGGAAACGCATGGCAGCTAAAAATGGAGACTGCAAGATACAAAATAGATGCACAGCAGGCACTTCGTAAATAAAATATTACTTGGGGGCTGGAAAATACTGTGTGTTTGCAAAACGCTCATGATTTTTCTTCCTGAGTAGCCTTTCTAAAACTGTTGTTCTGATTTTGAAATGTTTGTGCTGTAGCAAATTAGGACCCTCCAGAAATACGGCTGTTTAGGTCACGTGGTAGCATTAATAGGGGTTTCCAGTGACATGTTTGGGATGTGTGATTTGAAGATGGTGGTTTTAATTCCAAGGCCTAGTGAGTTCCCAGAAGAGGTGCTGCCCAATGGTCTGCTGGTGGATGGGCTCACTGGCCCACCTCCTGCCCTGCCCATGGCTCTGCTGGGGAAACCCAAAATGACATTTTACAGAAAACAAAAGAACAGTGGGTTTTGTTTGTGAGGTTGTTTTTTTTTTGTTTGTTTTTTTTGTTTGTTTTGTTTTTTTGTTTTTGTTTTTGTGGGTTTTTTTGGTGTTTTGTTTTTTTTTGTGTGTTTTGGGTTTTTTTTGTTTGTTTGGTTTTTTTTGGTTTTTTTGTTTGTTTTTTTTTTGTCATTCAACATTTTCGGCATTTGACAGAATTCAATTATTCTGCATGTCATAATTGATAGGTACTATTTTAAAAATGTACTTCTGTCCATATAGTTTCTTTCTGGTAAGTAAAAGGATATTCTTTAAGGTGTTTTTTCTCCTTATGAGAAAGAGATGATTAATGAAGTTATCATTTCCATTTCATCTTCTTTTCCAGAAAACTATTTATCAAGTTCATAGGCAAGTCCTAATGAGGGAATTTGTAAGAAGCACTTTGTGATTTGTCTTCCAAAGTCTTCATGTAAACTGAGACAAAATTTAAATTTATTTGTGTATTTGTGCAATTTGAAATCCATCCCATAGTGACCCATAATTTTGCTGTGTTTAGCTAGACTGTTATTTTTGCCCATACACTTGTCTATAGCTCACAAATGACATATTTGCAGTCTGGTTTCTTTAATAGGAGCACTCCAGTACTTTCTTACCATACGTTGCTACATTCTTTGTTCCCATGCTTGGTTATATCATTTATACCTCCTTATTTATTTTTGTATCATGTATATTTTATCTGTAATACCCAGCCTTCCTTTCAGCCTCGGAAAGTCTGAAAGTGAAGTTTCATGTTGCTCTTTCAGTTATTGAAGATCTTTTTTTTTTTTCTCTCCTGGTTTTTTGGATGATGATTTTTTTGAGCGGTACCTTGCACTCTCCTTAATGGAATGTAGAGTGTTGTTGCATCTCTATTACTGCAAAACATCAGCCTTTTAAAGCAGATAGTGTGAGACACAGCAAGGCTATTTCAAAAGCTTTTGGCCTGGGAACTGGCAGAAAATGTATTTTAGAGTGCATATCTGTCAGAGAGGCTTCTTTCTGACAGTTCCAGTATGCAAGGTGGAGGAAAAGATGTTGCAGAAATTACCTGGAAATCCAGTGAATCTTCTTTCAGAGAACAGGTGAATTCAAAGTGACCCACATGAGAAAGTACAGTTGTCTGGTCACGAACAACAAGCAATATGTTGAAAATTTCAAAATTTAAGTTGTATGTGGAGAAAGAGAGGATTGAAGACTAGTGAAGAACCATCACTATGCCAAGTGATGGAGCACAGGCCAATGAAAAGCAATGGAGTTCTCATACTCTTTTTACTTAAGCATCTAATTACATATTCTTTTTTCCTGAATAGTCATGAAGTGAGGACTTCTGTAGGCACCCAGTTTGTTGTGCAGTTAGTAGTTATCATTCCAAGATGGCATGAAAAATTTTCCCTTCCAGTTAAAATGAAAGAAAGGAGAAGAGCTTGTGCTTTTGGCTCTTTAGATGCCCTCAGAAAACAGAGGAATTTTAGATGCTTGGGCTTGTTAGCATACTGTGGATTTGGAAGCTAGCAGCATCCTCCAAGAAGCAAATTTTGCAACCAGTTTCCTTTCGCAAGTTTGTTTAAAAGTTTTTGAAATATGTTTTATAATTAAAATGTGATGAAATACAATAGTGCTCTCCCTATATATACATGCACTTAAAGAAGAGGAATCCAGGTGAATAGAGGATTCCTGTATGTTTGCTAACACTCATCCTCTGTGTTCGTGTCTATAAGCATTCTATTTAATCTTTCTAGTCTTTGAATGTAAATGACTTTTTCATAAGCTCAGCAAACACCCTAGAAACACTTCTCAGTGAAAGTGGTTGGAGTTTCCGAAGCTGAATTTTATACCTACACAGTAATTCTAATCTTAGGGTAAAAGTTCACCATAGAGCAAGAATGTTTTTGGTGAAAATTGGCTGTCTGTCTCTGTATAGATTAATTAATTTTACAGTTTGTTTACATACACTTAGATATTAACTTGGCCATTGACTAAAGAGATTTTTGTGAGCAAACATTTTCAACATTGCTAGCTAAATAGTTTAAGCAATTTCCAAACTACAGAAAAATTTAATTATTGTTTGATATTCCATCTGTTTATGTATGCTCCTTTGCAAAGCGTAAAACAAATCTGTAACTGTTGCTTCAAACATCATGATGCTGAAGCACCATCATAGAAATGACAACATCCTAGTATGATTAATGCCACTGGTGGCAGGTAAAGATTTTCTAAAAGTTCTATGGAGAAGTTACAAGCCATTATACTGGAAATAATGATTTATGAAAGATTAATAAACCAGTAAAAAAATTGAATTCAGCATCTGTACTAGTTATTTACTCAAAAAAAATTTTTCCAGAATTAATTATGCCTTATGCTACAGTATAATGAGTTTTTCATTAAAATGTATACCATCATGGAAACTAAACAGGGATTATTCAAAGAATAATGCAAATGACTGATATTTTTAAAAATATGATTTAGTTAATTGATTATACATTTAAATCTGGAGCAAAGTTAATCAGCCTGTGTTTATCATTGTATCTAAGTCTGTAGGTATTAAAGTGAAAATCACAGATACTGTCAGTATTGTTGCCCCTTTAAAGATGTTCCTTCTGTTCCTATATGATGCCTAAAAGAAAATCTCTACACTTGATTATTTCATTGTAAATCCTGAACTGTAGCTAGAGCTTTATATCAGAATACAGAGAATGATTAAGAAGGGAGTCCTTGCTTCTTCAGTGTAAAAGTTTGGGAATTTTGATCACAGTCCATTGTAGAGGAATCATTTGATATTGGTTTACAATGAATGTGTGCACAAATAGAATTAGAAAAACCAGAACTTGCTACAATAGTAGGTTTGAAAATTCAATGCAGTATTCCAGGTGCTGCCCTGTTTGACATGAAGTGTGTGTGTGGTGTGGGAATAACAATAGCTCTTCAGCTGCTGGCCATGTTTCCCCTAATTTCACCTGATATGCAGTTTGCCTTGGTTTTTTAAATGTTACTTTAATAACACCAAAGAAAATGTCCTGATCTTTCTTTGTTATTACATTGCCTCTAACTTCTCGTATGCTTGTTCAAATGTTGTTTTCTTTTTATTGTGGCTATAACCGATCAGTTTTTAAAGGGCTAAAAAGAAAGTTACATGCTGTGCTTTGCTTATGAAGAGAGACTTGCAAGGAAAAACAATGCTTGGGTTTCTCATATTTAAATGTAATTCTGGTTGTAGTGATGAACCAAAAATAAATTAAATAAAGACTGTGGCAACTTGAAACTGGCCAATGATAAGCATTATACTGAGATGAATTTCTCCACAACTGTCTCCCTCCTGTTAATTCATTACTTTGCAGCTTTATCATGGTTTATAAGTATACCTGAAAATTTTCCCTGCTTGCCATGTGCTGGCCTTGGGTTTGCAGAGCAGGTTTAGTACATGTGAAATAGATTCTTTTTTGCAAGAAACTGCCCTGGGAGCTGTACTTGGAGGCTCTCTGTGCACCCTGACTGGCGTTTGTCACCCAGATTAGCTTTTGGACAGCTTTGGACTGTGTGTGGGGTTGTCTGCTTCAGGGGATGAGTCTAAAGCTGATCCTGAGTAAATTTTCCAGGCTGTATGTGATGTGGGTTTAGAGGCCAGACATAAAACCAGCTGTTTTATAGGTACTGCTACTGTCTCACCAATTACTCAGGAACAGGGGTCAGGCTGGGTGTGCATTGTCTGGGCCTGAGGTCTAAGCTACAGCATCCATGGCAGTTGTCTGATAGAGTAAAACAGACTATAATTCAAATACCAGATAGAGATACATGTTAAAAGCAATGGCTTAAGAATCTCAGAGGAAAATTTTAGACAAACTACCAGGTCATCACTAAAATACTTGTTTGTTCCGGACTGGGTGGGATATTTGCAATGCTAGATAGGCTAACAGCAGTTATGCAGAAGAATAAATTCCTCTGATTAGAAGAGTAACAAAGTTAGAAAGATCCTTGCTTTAGGATGGATGGTCAGGCAGACAGACTATTCTGAAATGCAAAGTAATAAAGCAATATATGAAATGTAAAGCTAATAGAGTTAAGTGGAATGGAAAAAAAACTGTGCTATGTGTTAAATCTTTAAATCTTTAAATCTTTAAATCTTTAACTTAATGCTAAAGCAGTTTAAGTTGAATAGTATTCCAAAACTATAGCTAACGTTCTATGGTGTCATCTTCTGCATTTTTTTCCATTTTGGTTATTGCATGACAGAATCACCAATATACTTGCTTTGGAATTGCATTTCATAATGCTTATTGACAGTAAGCTCAAAATACCGAGTTTTCATTTGTTTGCTCATTTGTAGAGGAAGGCAAGATGAATCCCTGCTTTACAGTAGTGCACAATCTCTGTCAGTTTGGCACTGTCTGCTCTTCTTTGTGAAAATTGTTCCAAGCACAGAACTTTGTTTGTAGTGACAGTGGATGTTCTGGAAAGTTTGGAAACATTCCATTACCGTTTTCATAATGTTTCTCATGCTTCTGAAATTCTGGACTTTGAATAGGCTAGGGAAGAAATAGACTACTGAAACACAGGATTATGCATGATGATTCAATTTTTGCTCTCTTGTATTCCCAGTTTGTCATTCAGAAAATAATTTTATTTGTAAGTCAAAAGCAACATCCATTGGGGTAAGCAAATAGAACTGATTAGTAATTTGCATCTCTGCACCTAATTGCATTAGATTTGCATCTTGGCCTTATCGATTTACTGAAATGGGTAATTTACACAGAAAATAGCGTCTTGACACAATATGAGAGGATAAAGTATAAACACATCTACTTGTAATCCCTCCAGAGCCATGGTTAAACTGTAGTGTTTGTGTTTAAGCAGAAAAGCTCCAGTTTCATTTATTCTGTGATTCTATTCATACTGCAATCTTTATTCATCAGGCAGATGTATGAATGGGACCCACTGTAGTTATCAGCAGAATATAAATGTGTTTTTCATATTCTCAAGTATCCTATTTCAAGGATATTGTACTGTCAGCTCAGAATAGGTGTTTATACTTCAGTATTACTCTCATTTTTGTTTCTGAGAGTTATAAATAAACCAAGATCAAGTTACATTGAACCAAGGGTAACCATCATTTATGTACCTTTTAGTCAGATGGGAAGACCAAGAAAGATTAGAAATAAAGATCTTTCTTTGCTTTTCAAAGGTCCAGAACAACTTAAGTGGGACACATCTCCCAATGTAAGATAATGGTAGTGATTATCACTGAATATCAATTTATGTGCACCTGAATTTGTAAATACATATCATATCTTAATCATATTTGTAGCAAAGCTACAGTTCTGGGCAACACTCCAATGCTGACAGTACCTCTGAGTTTTTATGCAGTGCATTTCCACTTTTAGATTTTCTGGATGGCAATAGGTGAATAAGGACAAACATGGATGAGAACGATAAAAATTCACTAACAAGCACAAGTAAACTCTCTGGCTTGTTCTTTGTTTTGGTACAAGAAGCATTTGAGTTTGTGTGACATAGATTAATTTTTGTTATAAGACAAGGCATGTCTGTGCCCAATCATTTTTAAATTCTATTTGAAAAGGGTGGTTTATTGCAACTGTTTTACATTGTGAATGGAAACATAATGCAAGTTGTTCTTGTGATCCAGAGATCTCATAAAATGTCTTGGAGACACATACCTCCACCACCCTAGTCTGGTTTTTTTTCCCCTTTTTAATAACCTGTGTAAGGTTTTGTGTGGGGCATGGACTTGCTACTTGAGTGTACGTGTGTGTATAGAGTACAGACCCTTCTTCTCATAGTAGAAAGTGTGCACAGGTGGTTCAGTAATGGAATGTATTTCAGGTTTGCTGTCAGATGGTAATATAGATACTGATTTGGACTTAGAGAACTGACATTTGGCCATCGATGACTTTAGATTCTCCTCCCTAATCTGCAGTTCTCTTGTTTAAGTGAACCTCTATACATGTATTTTGAGGAAATTAAATAGAAGTTTTGCTTGTATTTTAACATTCTGGAAGTAAAGAGGTGAGATCCATTTCTTGCATGGTTCTACTGTATTCCTTGTTAATAATGGATGAAACAATTCAGTGTGTCAGCATGAACATCCATGAATGCTTGTGCAAAAATCTGAAGGAATATTGTTCTGGTTATAGAAAGATCCCAAATAACTGCAGGCACTCAGAAAGCACTTTAAAAAAAAAAAAAATTAACAATTTATTTAAAAGAATACTAAAGCAATGTAGCTTGACTATAGATAATGAAGGGGTAAGAGAACTCTTAAAAATTACTATGTATCCTCTTTAGGAGCTCTGGTCAGATGGGACAATAGAAGCTAACATATGCTATAATTTTACAGCACGGGGCTTTTGGTTATGTTTCTCATCTATTTGCATGACACATTTTGAAATAACCCATCATAGAACGATAATTCAGATCAGAAAAAAGATAATACTATTTCTGCCTGGAAAGGCAGATAGAAAATTATGTTTTTAGGACAGCGAATGAAGAGCAGTCATGGACTGTTCATGAGGAGCTTTGATACAGCACCAAATCTCTTGATATGTTCAGGAGAGATGGAGCCTTATGATTTTCTTCATGCATTGTATATTGAAGAGGACTTAAGTGTATAGCAATTATGTTGCCAAAGCTAAAAAGAAAATTCAGAATGACTGAGAGAAAACTGGGATATGTAACATTGGAAGAAAGGGAAAATGGAACTACAATCACTGAAATGGAATTACAATTACTGAATTTAATGAATACTGCAGCTTTTAGATTAATCAAAAACATTTTATAATAATACAGACAAAACAGGACAAATATTGTTGTCTTTTATTCACTTTTCCTTGTGGATTTGTTTCTTTCAACAGCAGTAAGAGGCTCTTATATTAGGGCAATAGAATAAAAATGGGTAAAGAACAGCTCAGCTATGTTACTTGGGAAGCTAAGTGCAGAATGGTTTAGAGTGATGTAATCTTCACTAAATCTCCTTGTTTGTAGTAACTTCCCTAGTTCCTGCATTATAAACTCTCATTTTAGCTACCTCTGCACTAACACCCACTGTTAAAAATAATCAAACAAAAACCAAACCAAAACAAACTGCAAATGAAACACCCTTTTTTACTATTCTAGAGAAAAAAAGTTTTTTTTTTTTCCATTAGGGAATTTATAGATTGTTTCAACATTCTGAATTTTATCCATAAGATCTAACTGTTAAGTATTCAGTCTTTCCCCAGTTATATTAATTACAATTTAAATACTTTTAATACCAAAATTAGATGCAGCAGAAAAATCTTTTCTCATAAAAGTAGATTAAAAAGTTCCATAAGTTTATAAGCTTTATAACAAAATGCAATAATGGTGGTTTTAGGTATCAGTGTTAATTTTGTGTACAAATCTGAAGGCACATATAATTAGAAAGCTCCATGCAACAAATTATATGCACTCTGGTAGCATGGATGAAAAAAGTTTTGAAGTACTTTGATCAGAAATTTGAAAACTCAAATAAGGTAAGTTAGATTTGTATGAGATGAAATCAGAAAAAATGTAAGGTTGGCTGCAAAGAATAGGGATATACCTGTGGACCATGGAACAAGCAAATAATCCTCTAGAATACTAGGGTACTCTGGAAGTAAGGAATAAAAAAAAATCGGCTTGTTTATCTTTCAGTTTAGTAATGGATGGCTGCAAAGACCAACCATCACCCAGTTTTGTTTGTAAATGGCATTCTATTGTTTGGGAAGGTTGGAAGCACAATATTTCAAGAGCTTTTCAGTGCTCAGGCTTAGTGAAATTGCATAAATGACAAAAATTATTTTGCTTCAGTATTTCCTGTATTTCTACTTCAACTGGCAGCTGCAAGCAATAATGAAAGTAGTGGTAAATGACAAAAAAAAAAAAAAAAAAAAAAAAAAAAAAATTGGTTTTGTACTACTGTATAGAAAACATGGCCACTGTTTGTAATTCATCTTCCACACGTATCATTCCAAAAATATTTGTCTCAACTCCGTTGAGTGGCTTTGCTTGTAAGTCAATGTGCAGTTTCTAAAATATCACAAATCTTGATGTAAATTTAAGGGTTTTGAAACTGCATGATTCACAAATTCTGACAGCTTGAAGTATATCAGTGTATGTATATATGTGTTTTGTGTGTGTCACATACACATATATCTGCAAAACATGTCGCGTCCTGCTCCTCCCGAGGCACTGTTCCAATCATCCATGAATTTTTTTGACAGTAAGGTAGTTCCTTCTTCTGATCAATGTTCAATCTGTATTCAGCTAAGACTGCTAAAATACAACTTTAAGAAAGTTGCTGAAATAGGAAGGTATTTTAAGTTCATTTAAATAACTGAACTCCTGTCATTTGTTCCAAATGAGCTTGCATTGTGAACGGGTGGTTTTAAATTGATTTGCTTATTATTTTACTTTTTTTTTTTTCCTCCTTTAAAGAAATGGTTTTATTTCTTTTATTTGGTTTTGTTCTTCATCCTGAATCTGGCTTACCTACTGGAAAGTAGCTCATGTTGGTGTATTTCTCGAGTAAAAAACAGAGAAATCTTTGTGTATGTTGGCAGTGTTTCAGTGGAACTTGCAGCAGTGTTAACCGAGGTGCTACCCTGAGCTGGTGTTCGGCGTCTGCGCGGGCGGTGGGAACCAGGCCGGGGCCCCCGAGAAGAGCGGGAGAGGCCTTGGCCCCCCCTGGGGTCTTTCCCAGGGGATAAAAAAAAGTTGTTTGCAATTTGGGGGATGCCTGTGTTTTCCATTTTTCAAATGCCAAATTGTGAATATGTCTCGGGGCTTGGTCTGCTTTGAAGTCAAAAAGGTCAAAACGCGGCCCCGCTTCACTGCGCCCGCTGCGTTATGACTTGATTTCTGTTTTGAGATGAAAATGGAGGTTTAGTTCAAGTGTTGCAAAACCAGATACCACTCTCTCTCTCTTTCTTGTAGGCAGGGTGCTGCTGTGCCAGGCAAACCAGGAGGGATCTCCCGTGTACAGTGCCCCCAGTTCACTAGTATACACATCCACAAGTAAGCTAGTGCTATGGCTCTTCTTTTCTTCTGTTTTGTGACAAAAGCACATTAATGTGAATGAAGCCCCCTAAAACTGTAACTTTTCCAACAGCTCTTGTAAATGTGGTGTTTATAAATGTTTGTAAGTAATGCTGACAGATTAATCAGTGTTTTTAGTTGCATCTTTACCCTTGAAGTATATTTTATATCATGAAAAAAAAAAAAAAAAAAAAAAAAGCCTGTGTTGCACTGTGCTCCAGAAATGGTCAGAAATTCTACAGTAACACTGACATTTTTTGGAATCCAGGATTGTTGCGTGCTCTGCATTTTGTGTAGAAGATGAAGTTGTGTTCCTATTTCCTTCCTGGTCACAACTTTAGTTTTACAAATAAGAAGCCTCACATCATTGCCACCATTTGATTGTGCCAGGAAGAAAGTAGATATAAAGTCTTTTTTTATAAAAGGAAAAAGACTGTGCAAATGGGTATCTGGAATTATGAAAAGCTACCCTAATTAAAATAGCAAAGGCAAGCTGAAACAATAGATGCTGCCATCAGCTGTTTTGCTGTACAAAATTTTGGCATAGCAGTGTCTCCTGTAAAACTCTGCAGCAGAAGTGGAACTGATTCATCTGAGAGTGTTTCAGATCATGTTGGTGGTGCCACTGATGCTCATTCTGAAATCTAGTCAGATGAAGAAGCCTCTAGCAGAATGAAATAATAATAACTGCTGCTTGCTGAGTTAGAGTGAACAGAGGATTCTGCTGTGTGTTCTGTCCTCTGTAAAGAAAATGGATTGTCTGATTTAGTGGTGTTAGATATGCTCTTTATGAAGATTGTATTCAATCTAGAATGCAATTCCACTCTTTTTACGCTTTATCTAGAGTATAAAATAATTTATTTCAATATTTAAAACCAGGAATGAGGACAAAAGTTCCATAGTGATCATCTCTGTAGTCATGTAACTCCCATGTCAAAGATTATGAATATGAGCCCTAGAGCTCCTGCTTTTACACTACAAATATGGGATCTACTTTTAAATCAGGAGTCTACAAATGTTGAAGTATTTTAAATTGGAAATAAAATTTTCAATTATATCTGTACTTGCATTCAGGTCCTTCAAGAATATTTTGTACTATGTCACCTTTCCCAAGAGGTGTTTTGTTTTGTTTTTTTTTTTTAATCCTTACAATACAATAGAGAATTAATACTTAACTGTTTAAATCAATGCTCCCTATATTATGTTTTGAGTGCAGTAGTCTTTTTTGACTGAAATAGCAGTCATTTGACTGAAATACCAGTCTTTGACTAAAATTATTTTCCTACGAAATTATCCATGCATTTAATTCATCTCTGTTAGGGAACTTCTTTTGGAGTAGGGGAGGGGTAGTGTTTGTTTATTCTTTTCTGGAAATTACTCTAAAGAAAGCCTTTCTTACATTTGCCATGTTTGCTCCTGTTGTTTCAGATTTGTGTCCAAAGAAATTTGTTTCTGGGCTTTCATTGTATAGTATTTCCATATTATTAAATCACTAGATAGCAATTGTGTTGCTAATTGAGCTCTATATTTCAGACTTTCGATTATGTCTTGTGAGTCAATCCCTTTGAAAGATCTTATTTTGCAGTGGTGCTCCTTGAATAGTGATATCCTAACAAACACCTGTTTCTTTTCAATTATGGCAAATACAAAAGTAAACAGACTTTGCCTGTCTGCCTCCCACTGGGCAATATGTAATACACAGTTTCATAACAGAGATTGCTAGTAGCCCTTGGAGTAGAAATTATTACACTATTGTTGAGCCTGTGTGTCTGCGAGTCATGATTTTTCTTTTATTATGTATAGTATTTCATACTGGCACAATGCAGTTTCCCCCACAGGGCCACAACTACTAATAATACTAAATTACTACATTTACTAATGATTGTAATTAGGTCTTTTATTTCTCCTTACTACGAAACTTTCAATAAAGATGTAAAATAGTTCAATTTCTACAGGAAATTCTGCTAAGAAATGAATAGAAATGAAGCTCAAGTTTTCACTCATTTTCTTTTACTATTTTAAAGGTTTTCTGTACTCCATTTTTTATGCGCATGTGTAATTTTGACATTTTGACATCATTCCATGTAGACAAAAATATTGCTGTCTTTATCTTTGAATAATTTGTTAATCATGTATTCTGCTACTGCTAGTATTGTGTCTAATATTTTGAAACAGTTAGCATGTAAGAATTAAGAGGTTTTAGCCTTGTAATTTTTTTAATAGAAGGGAAAGAGCCAGCTGAGAACTTCCAAGCAACCTGAGAGGTTTGGAGTTTGCTCCAAGCCAAATGCTAATGGCATTTAAGAATTTTCAGATATTTGGAAGAGCATAATCCCCATTTTCAGAAATACTGATGCTTTTAACTTGGTTGTTTACATTTTGCTCCTGAGTTATATTCTATAGGGACTGGAAGACTGAAACATGGTTGTAAAAAATACTTTCCTTAATTTGACTAGCTTTATTTCTGAATTTATTTCTGAATTTTAATTTTGTTGGCCACTGGTAGTTTCTGATGACTCAGAACACCCTTACCCCATTGTTTTGGTTAGCCAGAAAGGAGAGTGCATTTCTTGGAGCTACTCTTTCCCTTCTGATGTTTTATTTCCCCAGGATATATTTTATGTATCACATTGTGCATTTCCCAGTACAGTGATTAGTTACACTTCTGAATATGTCAGGAGATGGAAACATGTCTCTGCTTCCTTCTATCACTTCTGGCCCTTTGCATAATACAGAAAGAAATGAGCTGTTTCTTCTGCAAGCAGTGGAACAAATCAGTAGCAATAGTCTCTCATGCCTCATCCGTTCTCTTAGGCTGAAGGAGAAGATGGGACCTGGATCAATTTTTCATTTGCACATCTGTTCTGGGAATAGATAATGTGTTATGTAGAAAGCAGAGTTTCAGCATGTTACGTGTGTTCATACCCCTTGGTGGGACAGATTTTGCTTTATGGACAGAACCCAAATAAGGAAGCTCATGTTTTCATCTTGGCTGCTGTAGATTCCCATAGAATTTGCATCTCCAGGACAGAACTAATACAGCTGGTTTCAGTGAAATCCATCATCATTCTCACCCTAATGCAGTATGTTGGCGCGGACTGGAAGGAGATACATTCAAAAAGTCCCAGCAAGTAAGTAGACATCCACTAAAATCTTCCTGGAGCCCCATGATATCTGGCTGAAGCTTAGTGAAACAAACAGTGTGGCTGCACATGACTGACAGTGGCTTTTTGTCCCTGCTTCTTTAGACTAGTTACTTCCACAGGAGATTTTTAATTACTGAAGAAGTTTTTATCTGCTTTTAAATAAGAAATGTATCAAGAAAAGTTTTGGAACTTTTCCCAATTGAAGCCACTTGAGAATAGGATTGATGGGACTATCAAGACCCTGCTGGACAAAAAGAAGATTCAAAAGAAGGACAAAGTTTTGTCACTGAATATCTGTATCACTCTTCCACCAAGGACAGTAATAGAGCTGGGTACGTATGGTTAAAAACGGCAAAACTACTCATCTCCATTTTTGCAAAGACTTGTATAAACTGTTCATTACCTCTTTTCCCCATTTTTCCATAATGGAGAGGTGCCTGAAAATGTGAATGAAAAAGAACTTAATGAGACCCAAAACATGGGAAAGAAGGAAGATACGCAACTGTAGAATCATAGAGTAATTCAGGTTGAGAGAATCAGGTTGCACAGGGCACCTTTAGGGATGGGGTCTGCACAACCTTTCTGGGTCATATATTCCAAAACTTGAATGTCCTAACAGTGGAAACCTGTGTTCTTTAGAGTTTGTTGTCTCTTAGTTTCCCACTCTCTGCCTCTGTGAAGTACCTGGATCATTTTTCTTAATAATCTCCCCTGCCCTTTCACGGCAGGGGACAGAAAAGGAGATGTATCTGCCAGTAGAAAAATTCTCTGTTCTCTAGAATAAGTAATCAAGGTTCTTAGGCTCACTGAGCACTAGTTGGGGTAGTGAGGAAGCCAGCCTGAAGCTGTGCATCACAGTCAAAAAATTTGCCATCTTGCATACCCGGGTCCCACGGAAGGCAATGGGAGAGAGATTACAAATTTTCACAGAAGCTCAAAGGCAGTAAAATACGTTTCGCTCTCTAAATCAGGACTTTGATCTTTGTAACTTTTAGACTGTTTTAGCTCCAAGTAAAAATGAAGATACTTGAGTTATCAAATAGAGAACTACTAGATGATTTTTCTGAGCATGCACTACAAAGGCCAGTTCACTGTGCTGAACAGAGAATATCCATGGTCAAAGAGGAAATTGCTCCATGCCTTTATTCAGAGTGAGTGCAGATGAATGTCTCTATTTCCCAGATGTTTTGCATGCCCATAAAAGAGAATTTTGCCTTGACTTCAATGAATGTATTTTTAACTGTGAATTTTGACTTAGATTTGCTAAGTGCTTGAGTTGTTTCATGTTCAGTAAGCATGCTGATCACTCCAAAGTATACATGTTTTTTTCTGTAAATTTTCGTATTTTATTAAAAAAGAATCTCTTTCATATTGCAGTAAAGAGAGAGAATTAAAAGAAGAGATATAGGAAAATGCAGAGCTCAGATATTAATTTATTTTATATATCTCAAGGGCAAATGAAGTTGATGGACCATTTTTTAATTGATATATTGATTGCAATTTCATAAGAAGTGGTGGTGGACTTCAGCAAAAATGATTGAGGTGGTACAAATGCTTATAAATCTGTCCCACATTGTTCATGTTCTTTAATTGTAATTGTCTGATAAAACTTCCATCAGTTTCTATAATTAACCTAATGGTCTAAATTAATTTCCAGATCACTGGTTATTCATTTCAATATAGAAAATGGTATTACATTGAGTTTAATTAATACTAAGTAAGTTCACAGTCCTTTGTATCATTAGAACAGGATTTTACTGGTTTAAATGTTTCAATTATGAATATTTTCCCCTCTCATTTTATATGTCCCATTTACGGACTTGAATATTCATTCTTTACGAATACTGAAATAGTGTAAAGTATAACTAAAATATTTGAAACCGAGTGCTCTTCAAGTTACTATCCTCAGAATATCAATGCAGGTATGTTTTGTATTTATCATTTCAGCTATTTTTAAATAGACCTCAGCCAGTGCTGAACTCATAATACCACGGTATGCCCTAGAACATCTTATTTGTCTTGATATTCCTTTCACAGAAATACATATGACAGATAAGCACTCACCAGAGAATACTTCTGCTTGGCGTCAAACCGATATTAAAACAATAAACTATGTTGCCCTGGGATTTTAGCTTATGAGCAACCAGAAAACAACAAGGCAAAGATGAGATGGTTTTGAAAGGTAGGAAGGCAGTTTTTTTTCAGAAAATTCCCTGGAAACCTTTAGTCCTGCAGTACTTTTGGCACTATATATTTTTAATGCTTACGTTCTTTCAAAGGAAATCAGGAAAATACATTCCATTACTTCAGAATAGGCATTAGAAATGTTCCTAAATTATCCTAATAATCCTATTCATCCAGAGTTAGGCATTATATGCCAACACATAAGGAAAATCTATAGCAGAAGCTTTAAGCATTAATTACATGCTAAGGGCGTTTTGCTTTTTTATACATGTTCTCTATTAAAAACATAGACTATTTTGAATTTTTTTTTTTTCCTGTGGGTGTTTAGTTTTGATCCACAGGTGGAGGATGGTTCAGGACTTAGTTGGTATGCATGGAATACATGAGAAAAATCACAAATATTGAAGCATAAATACCACGTCTAAGAGTAGGATCTAGTTCATTTGAGCTCCTATTGTGCTACAGAATCAAGATTGAGTAAAGCCTTTCAATGTTTGTTGAATAACCTTACTTAGAAGTAGGACACTTGGCATAAACTACCTTCAAAATGCTGTTAACAAACTATTTCCATGTTTGTGTCAGTGAAGACATTCCAAGTGTTCTTGTTCCATGACATTACTAATGGATTGGAAAAAGACTTTTCACATTTGTATTATATTTTGGGCCATCTCCTGTACCACGAAGATTACAGGGGAAAAAATAGAAATTTTCAAAAGGTAATTTAAAGTGTGCTTATAAGCAGAATCATTTGTGGAAAAAATCACTTTAGAAACTTTGATTCAGTTAATTTTGTCAAGTTTAATCTGTTGCCCTCATGTAATGACTTGAAAATGATACTGTAATGATGATTGTCTCCTGATAGTATTAGCTTGAGACTCCAAGCAACTGAAGTGTAGGGGCTCCTGGCATTTGATATATCCTTTTCTGGGTTTTGTCTGTAAGACATGACTGACTGTATTCATTGCAAATGGATATATACTGCTATTAGTATATATAAATAGTAATTACATCAATATTTTTTCTGACTTTATTGTGATTTTTATTAATTTATTTGGTATTAATTTAATATTAATGGTAAGAGAGACACTGTTCAGTAAGCTTGCTGTTTCGTGTTCATATATGGATCAGGAAGAGTCAAGAGTAAGTATTCATATTGTATAAATAATTGAGTATTTTACAGTATTTGTAAATTAAACATAAATAGGTTTCTGTAAACTAAATTTTTAATTGTTTTATTTTATCTTTAAACAGCATGGCAGGTCACTTCATCATAATGAAAATATATATATACGTATATGTATTTACATGCTCGTGACTTTCTCTGCTTTTTATTGCTTCACAGAAAAAAGGTAGATTACCCCTGCAGGGGAGTTCTGTGATGAAGTCAATTTAACCATTGTAGGACTGAGAATAATGAATGAAACAGGACAAAAATCATGCCCAAAGGGAAGTGTCCACACATTTGAGTAGACCAATCACGCATATTTCCAGGATACAAAAACCTCATTACTGAACGTTGGGAAGTCAAATTATCTTTTAATATCCTCCCTGAATTAATTAATGGACTTATTTATAAAGCAAAGAGACTCACCTGGTAGTATCCCAGGAATAATGTGAAAAGTATCCTTCCTTGTCTGTACGTTGAAGTACAGCAGGTTTACACAGAAGTTTAAATAAAGAAGGTATTTATAAATGAAACCAAAAAAAATATATTGATGTCATCTCTTGTTGAAATGTCTTTAGAAGGTTTTTAAACACCGTTTGGGCTAACTGAATTGTCCCACTACCTGAAATTCTTACAGCATTTTTTGCATTTAATCACTACATATTGTCCTTTTCTATTTTAGGATAACTGTCCTTTTATATTATTACTATCAATATTTGAAAAGGTGATCAAAGTCCTCAGGAAGATGGATTCTAGTTGTCCTGAATCTGAAAATATATTTTTCACTTCAGTCCTTCCAATCTGTTCATCAGTGCCTTTCTGTTTATGCTCATTCTTCTGTTAATGTGTTTAGTGATGGTGCAGTGACTCTCAACTGTCATGCTTGAGAGTTTTATAGAGACTGACTTATTCTGAGTTGTGTATAACTTCTTTTGTGACTTTTTTTAACTCATACACTATTCTGCACCTGGGCAGTGGGAGATGACTCTAAAGGGGTATATAAAAAATTGAATAGTAAATTGTAGAGAGTATTTTTATCCTTTAGTTCAAATTGTAAATACCACGTTTCACCAAGAACTGTTGGGAATCTCATGTGTCCTGGCTTAGTGTTTTCTTGTTGATGGAGATATGGCACTTGGCCACTGGCAGTACTCATGACCAACCAATGAATTAGGACGTTGGGTTTGTTTGGACATACTCCTCTCAGTATCAGCTAAATAGTGAGAATTACATTTATTATTCTTTTGCCTCATGAGCTATGATCTTATACATAAGGTGCTTTGTGCAGGGTCCTAGATGTAGGCTTCTGATTGTTCCTTAGCTTTGCATTCTAGGTGCTGTGTTACTCATTTTCAGTAGGCAGGCACACACATCTCAAGTAATTCTATCTGTCAGGTGTGAAGTTGTTAATTTGTGGTTTTCAGCTTAGCCTGTTAGATTTGGTTTCATCTCCTTACTTTAGTGATACTCTTTCTTGCATTGTGTGACAGTTGTTATTAAATCATGACTCTTAAAACCATGTTGTGTATACAGCAAAATTCTTCAAGCTGAATTTTACAAATACTAAGTGCTTTTGAGGAATTAAGTTTGTAATATCTCTGTGACTCTTTGCAGGTGCAATTCTTTGTTTTGACAGTTTTTTCCATTATGGCTTGGAGTAGGTTAATAGCTGGTTTTTTTTTTCCCCAGTCATTTTCTGCCTAAATTGTTCCCAACCCAACAACACTCTGACAATGTACTTCTTTACAGTCTAATAATTGTGTTGAGTTTTTAAGTAATCCTTGTGTCATCCAGACAGAGCTTCTTGTCACTACATAGTTGACTTCCATAAGCATTCAAATTAGTAATTTTGGTATCTCTTTATAATACTAGTACTCTTCATCTAGTTTTCCCATAGCCATGTCCTCTTTACTTTGTCTCAGAAATGGTATTTAACAAACACAGGTGAATTTTTCCAATTGCTTGGAACTTGAAGATTTCCAACCACCAGGAATGCAAGGCAAGTTATTGATCAGTTTGATCATCTATATTTGAAGATTGCTCTTTAATATAACATCAGATGTGGCTTCTGAACTCTACTGCTTGTTTTTCTGTTCTTCCTCTGTTGTTGTTTGTTTTTACCTACTGAGCTTTTTCTTGGGTGTTAGCTGTGTAGTTTGCCAAAAGTCAACTGTTCTTTGCATGTCAATCATTTCTTTTCTTTGTAACATCAACTGTGCAGTACTCTTGTTATTAAGTACATTGTATAACTGATTTGACCACTAGTTAGAGCATTTTTTAAAATCAAAGTATAGACCACACTATGGTGGTCGATACATAGCTTTACAAAAAAGTGCTCGGTCATCTTATCTGTTCTTTTTTATCTCTCTGAATCCTCCATTCTTTTCCCCTGCATGTTAAAAGAAAAGCCTTGATGTAGATGGCTGCATGTACAGTCCAGTAGAAGCAGCAGAAAATAGATGGGAATTTCTAGTATTCAGAGAATCACCACATGACTGAGTCTTAGAATGCCTGAGGCTGGAAGGAAACCTTTTGAGGTCAGCTTGTCCTCCTCCCCTTCTCAAGCAGCTTAACCTCAAGTAGGCTGCTCAGGATTACGTCCAAACAGCTTTTGAGTACCTTCAAAATGTGGTGACTCCACAGCCTCTCTGGGTACTTAAGCTGGTAAACAGTCACCCTCACAGTGGAAGAGTTTAGACAAAAAAATAAGACAGTTCCCAGGTTTGGCATCAAAATTTTACTCCCAAGGGTATAAATTCTTGGCATATAATGGTATCAATATGCATCAAAACTGATGGTAGTTTTACTGGTATATTAGAGGAGATGAAGCAAAGGATGGCAGAGAAAAAGAATAATTCTATTATACTTAGAATAATAATGATAAAGAAAACTAAATGTGAATTCAGTATGTGCTAAGTTCAAGATAACCAAACAACAGGCTTTGTTGAAACAGTTGTCTTGCTACAATTTAATATAAGAATAAACAAATTAAATAGGAGGTTGCTTTTTGCTGAAATATTTTGTGTGTTTTTTGAGATGTGATTATGTTGCTGTTTTGATGTAGTGAAATCAAATACATCTTTTATTGTATGTCTGAGGATGAGATAATTGAACACTGTTAAAACAGCTGTCTGTCCTCATTCTAGAAATATTTGTGTAATCTTTCGGGGTACACCTTGTAATAAAATATTTCACCAAATTTATATACAATTTGGTGGTAATTTGGATCCGACTGGAAACAAAGCAGCAGGGTTGTGTAAAGGGATTCAGTTAGGGTGTGCAGTGTTTTGTAAGTAACTGTCTCACATAAAAAGTTAATTAATCAGAGCTGTGTCAATTTCCTCACGCCATGTCAATTTGCAGCAAGGTAATTAATCACTAATCGCCCAGAATGCAGGAAACTAAAGGACAATCCATGAGTCATTTATTGTTGTTTTTTTAAAAAAATAAATGGCACACAGAGTCATGAAGAAACACATCTTGCCTTTCATAGTTTTATCGACAGTTTTGCATGTTGTAATAGACTGCAGCAACGAGCAGCTGTAGTTCAATGGAATATGAATATTAAAGAAACAAATGAGAGCAGATTTATAGGCCATTGCTTTTCTGTTATGTCAGTTTTGAGATTACGCTGAGCAAATGAACAGTGAAAAATTACTCTTCCATGTGGAGAATGGTGATTAGGCTTGTACATTAATTAGAGATTTTTGTTTTCTTTTTCAATGCATTTCAAATGAGAATGTCATGGTTTGTCCAAAATACAGATTTACTCACTCCTAAACAACCATGTTTAATAGTGACATGTTTTTGTAAAATGTAAGGAAATCATTGTTCTATTAATTTTGTGTTTCAAAAAAGAAATAGATGTGAATGAAAGAAGTAGAAGTGACCAGTTATGACTGTATTTGACTTATATGGCAAATTTCCTTTGAATTCAGTTAATTCACAGCTAGATCCCAGGGAAAATTCTCTCACAAGAGTGACAGCTAGAAAGAGGTGTTTTCAGCTTGCTGTGATTAAACATTGTGAACTTTATAAAGGTTTTTTTAATCCTGAAATTTTAAGAATCTGTATATATATATATTAATATAATTCAAAAGGCTTCTTATATTAAAAACTGTAGTAAATGGTTAAAATTTTACTTGTATTTTGGACTGTGTAGTTTTTATAATTCTTTTGACAAATGCCAAGTAATACCACTTCCTCCTATTATGGTGAAGTGGAAACTCCCTATACAGCATTCATTCAAACTCCCAATTCTGCTCCTGAAATCCCAGATAATATAGTACAGATTATTCTTCTTAATCTTTCTCACCACGTTGCCCCTTATAGCTCTTTGTTTTTAATTTATTGTCTGGCACTCCTGAAGTGTTTCCTCACCAGACATCCTCCTGAACTATGGGAATAATATAAATTTTTCTAACAGTTGCAGTAAATTAGCTGTAATCTGATTCAAACATGATGTAACATTAAAATTCTTCACCATAAAACATTTGAAAACTCTTTGATGGTGGTTGATTTGTTCATCCATTTTGGTGGCACACCTTCCTTAAGGCATACGGCACTCTCAGACAGAGTCAATTGCCTGTTAAAATGGCTGTATATTTTTATGTCTTTGATACAAAATCTGCCCCCTGTTGTTTTTTTGTTTTTTTTTTTGCATCTGCTACCCTTTCATTTATCCCAAAGCTTTAAAAGTTTAATACACAGTATATAACCCTTAGGTATTTTATACCAGGTTATATTCCTCCTTTTGGGAACTCAGGCTTTGTTGTTCTTCCTTCAGTCTTTGTTTTCCAAGCCATATGTTAAGATATACTACCTAGAAAGTGCATCTACCTGTGATGTTCATTTAATGAAAAAATAATAAAACCAATGCTGTTATTGCATCTTTTGGGAGAAATTATAATATGATTAAATATCATCTGTGAACACAAAGATTTATTTAGTCCTCTTTTCCTCATACTCATATTTGTTTTCAGTCTAAAAACATTAGTTACCTAATTGTACCAATATACTAACATGAAATCTGTTACTTCCAAAGGCCTTTTTATTTGCTTGTCATGTAAGATCTAAACTCAAGTTCAACGAAGGAGATACCTTGATAGAATTTCCAGGTTTAGAAAATGTATTCAGAATAGAGAACCTTTAGGACAATAATTCATTATAATAATACACTTTTTTAAAAAAAATCTTCTTAAAAAGAAAAATAGAATAAAAAAGTTTAAAGAAGGAATCTTACCCATAATGTTCCTAAATATTTTTTTTTTTATTTGGGCTGTAGAACAAGATGTTTTGTATGTTTTGGGATAATTATATTAAGTAAAGCTCAACATATCCAGAGTGCATTGTTTTCAATCTTCTTTTTTGATTTGAAAATGTAAAATTGCAGTTCCTCTGTAGAAACTGATATTTTGTTTTGTGGTTGTAATCTGAATCACAATCAAATAGCTGAATAACTATACAACTAATGGGGCTATTATGGGATAATGTAAAGTGTTTCCCAGGCTTGGTATTTGATTATACATAGTCCTTAGAAGAGTCTGCCTTTTTTTTTAACCTCATATTATCACATCACCAATTAGTTTGGTGAAATCTGCCTGTTGTCTATCACAGATACGAAGGATTCCAATCATCAAATTGTGTTGGTAAATTTAGGGTGCTTTTTCTTACAAGTAGACTTAGATGCTTCCCTGCTGGGTGTCATACACATTTTCATCTCCGTTATAATAGCATTTTCACTGACTGAGCTTCATCAGTTTGGTGCTGAGGCACTAAGGAAGGTTGACCTACAAACTCCTTAAGTCATTAAAACCGTTACCCCTCCTGGCTACTATATTCATTACCTCTGGAGCTGGTTAATACCACTTAATGCTTCCTGATGGGAGAGCCCTTTTCATAAAATTGTTTTTATGAAATCCATTCTTCAGTTGTGTTCTAATGATGCCACTTTTGCTGGTTATTTTGGGGTGAGGATATTAAAAAGTTGGTAGCAAAATAATGTATGTGGTTATTACATATTCCTAACCATCTGATTTCTCAGCTGGGATGAAGTAGCCTAGTTTGTTTGTTTTTTGTTTTTGTTTTGTTTTGTTTTTCTGAACTCAAATCTAAGGTGACAATATCTTGTTGATTACTTTACCTGTAATCTCAACCTTTAATACTGCTACCTAGAAATAGAAGACATTTTCAGATACTGAATAACATTTTTGTCAGTGAGAAGGAAAGCCACTGTGGTAAGGCAGTCACAGAAAAGCCACCATAATTGCAGTATTTCCTTTCATATATTCAGCCAGCAATCCCTACCAGTTGTGAATTTTTCATTTCATTTTTCAAATTCCAGGTTTCTTTTAACATGTAATGCTAAAACAGATGAAAAACAAACACAGGTTGAAATAAATTTGTGTTTCAGGTATAAAAACTTTGTTTTATACATCGTTACTCCAGTTTGCTGGGCTTGCCAAGCAATATTTGTTTCTTTTATCTATTTACATACTGCAAAAAAATTGGTGAAGCACAACTGAAGTAACCTGAGTGCCAACAGAGCTGGACCTTATGTTCTCTGTCTCGCTGATGAACTCTCAAAAAATACCTCTTCTAACACTGGCCAAGAATATATGTACAAAGGAGAAATGAAGTAATGGAGTAGTGGTTAAAAAACTGGCAGATGAAGTAAAGTGGAAACTTTCTGTTTTATTTTTCAATTTAAGTTTATGAAAAGAGATGTTTTATGGATGAAAACCTCTAAGTAGGACTGTGTTACTGTTCAGTTTCTGATTGTTTTACTTCTCACATGGAATGGTAATTAAGGTTTACACTTAGCTGCAATGATAATATAAAAATGACTGAGTTAATTTATTTGGTACATGTCTACATTGTTTCTATTGGTTCTGAATATTATCTGAATTCAAATGGGTATTTCCAAACTATGCAACTCCTGCCTTTGGCACTCCTGATAGCAATGCTGGCTAAAACAGTCTACTTAATTTTTACTCTAGTGTCTTCTAAGAAAATCAGAGCTACCTGTGATAGTGCCAGCTAAATTCCCAGTTCTCTGGCTCCTGTTTGTGCCCGAAGATTTCGTACAAAAAGATGAGCTCTCTGGTTAAAAGACCAATAATTTATTTACCTCGGCAGCTCCCTCATCCAGTTCCAGGCAAACTTGAATATCAGCACAAACACGCTGCTACATTACCCTCGGTTTGAAATGCTGGATTGATCTGAATATTTGACATTCCTCTTCTTTTCTTCACAGTGCCAGGATTTCCCTACCCTGCTGCAACTGCGGCCGCCGCTTACAGAGGTGCACATCTAAGAGGACGAGGTCGCACGGTGTACAACACGTTTCGGGCAGCAGCCCCCCCTCCTCCAATCCCAGCCTACGGCGGGTAGGGACACCTCTTTTTTTTTTTTTTTTTCCCCCCTGTTAGCATGAATTTCCAAAGGCTACAAAGTCTTCCTGCCTGTGGTGCATGCTGCTCGCCTCTCGCTGCAGAAACCACCGCGGCATGCAACAAATCCCAGTGCTGGAAGTGGTGCACCTTGCACCCAGTGTTGAAAAATGACTGTAATTTGTACTGCCATGGTTGGTGGCCTTAAGCATTTCAGATGTCACATATTGTTATGTAAATGCTCTTAGAAACCCAATGCTTTGGAACAGAGAAATTGTTTCAGCTAAAGAGATATTTTTGATGATTGGAAACATCTGGTTATTAAGGAGGTTGGATCAAGTGAACTTTTTCTTCAAATCATTCACTGGAAGTTGTCTCTGGACTTGAAGGCTTAGTATTTTTTTGTTGTTGTTTTGTTTTTTTTATTATTATTATTTTCAGTTTGTTAATTTTTCTAGCTGGCATCTTTACCAGGGTAGAAATTCAGGTTGCTTCTTGCACACATTTCTCAGTACATTTGCTTTAATAATAACTTAAGATTTCACTGTCAGTTACCTACATTTACCAAAGCCAAATAGAAAACGGAGGAACAAAGGAGAGAAATTCATAGTGATAATTTCTAGAAGCTCAACAATCTGTAACTTGGGAAGATAATTTTTTTGGAGGGAAAGCGGCTTTTCTTGTAGCTCTCTAAATGCCTACACAGAAAAGTGTTGTGTGCTGCAATGAACTTTAAAAGCCCTAACGTTGTCAAAAGATTTTGAGCTATTAGGAAATTGGGAAGTTTGGAAAATCAGCAAACTTACCAGATCCTAGGCCAGAGTAGTATTTTTTCTTAAAAATGTAACATTGAAATGCCCCTCTGTAGAGCAACCAGATAGATCTTCATGAGAAGGGATTAGGAAGGGTTTGCAAAATGTTTGAATGAAGGTGATCTCTGTCTCTCTAACCTCACTGCAATCCTGCTCAGCACCTGATCTGCTTTCTCTGTGGATATCCCCTGGGAAGTGCGATTGTGCAACCCTGTCCTCCTGCTTCATAGCAGTATGAGATGTGTGTCCTTCACTAGTTCCCTCTGTTTCTTATGAAGCCTTTGTTCTATTAAGACAAAAGGCACGTTATCTTCTAGCCAGGTTTGCAAATCTAGTCATTCAGCCACTGAACTAGATTTCCAGGGATATTTAGAACTGGCACTTTGACCATTCCTTCACATTGGGCAGATATCCCCTGATTGAGAGAAGATGTTCTAAAAATGGATATAAAAGTGATGCCACAGAATCAGGTTATTTTGTGAGAGTGTATTCTATTTTTTTGTTATTTGTGTTTTGTGGAGTTGAATAAGGAAAATAATACTAATTTAATAAGTGAAACAATATTACCACTACTTGGAGGATTTTTGGTGATTGCCTGAGCTACTTTTGGACGAAGATAATGTCCCACTGAATTTATCCTGTGGTTTCTCAGACTTCTTTAGAATTAGTCGAGGTATTTTTATATGACAATGATCGGAATGAGTTTAGAATGCTCCCCAAGAGCTGATTTCAAGCTGTATGTCTCAGCTACAAAGTGGACACTGCGTAAAAAGAAAAGAATCCACCTCTACTTAGTTTTTAAAAAAATTAAATTAAATTTAAAAAATCTTAAATTTGAACAGAGTATGCAATATACAGCAAGATTAAAACATGATTTATTACCATTTTATTGATGTCACAAACTTAATACCTTAGTTTAAAACAATGTAAAAAATTAATAGAGGAAAATACATACCAGCTATGTATGATACAGATTTTGAATTGGACAGTAATTTTTCTGTTAGTATCTGCAAAATGCATGCCTTCAGACCAGTAATTAAATTACATTTTTTTTAATTATTAAGGGGCCACATGTGGGTGCTCTGTGTGTGTGTGTGTGTGTTATATTTTTATAGTTTAGCTAGTACAGTGACTCAGCAGGACAATTTAAATTGCCAAGCATAATACATATCCATACTCATGCTTACTTTCAGAACCTTTAGGTAGTAAGTTAGATGTATAAGCATCATGAACTGCTGCTCAAAGTTACTACAGAAGTTTTGCACTGCAGCTAGGTTCAGCAGTCTTTTAGAACTGGGTTCCAAGGGGTCAGCTCATTCTTCTCCAGAATGCTTTGACAGGTTGGCCAGATCTCACCTACCACCTTCTTGACCTGTTGTTCAAGCTGACCTCAGAGGGAGCCAGGCATTGCATCAGTAAGAAGTCACAATTCAGTTCTGATGACTTCCAGCTGTCTGAGATGAACCTTTGGTAACCTAGGGATTACCTTGCCAGTCAGTGTGTTTTTTCACATGATTGACTCTGCAAAAGTTTTCAATTAATATTTCAATTCTTTGTCTTAGTTTAGAGATGAGGCTTAATTTTCTCCTTCCACCTATTCTTTACATAAGGCATTGCTTTCTGACGCACAAACCAAATTGCCAACTTTTCTAATTCATGGATCAGTTCAGAAATAATACACACCTCTGTTGCACTGATCCAAAGCTGGATTAATAAAGCTTTATTCTGAAATAATTTCTTTGACCTAGTGTGTTAGATCTTGTGCTAGCAACTTCACTGATAAAATAGTACAATTTGGAATTTCTTTGCAGTGCTTTGTTCTGTACTCACCCATTACTTACTCTGACTTATCAAAGAAGCAAAAAGGAATTTTCATCATAAAAAATCATTAATCAATGAAGATAAATTATAAGAATGTATTTTTCAGTCAGAATGGGAGTGGGAGTCAAGGAAAATTACAGAGATAATAAAGAGATCACAGAGAATGAATGCACTAACAGAAGGAAGCGAGCAACTTGGAAGATCATTTATTGATAAGAAAAATGGAAAAAGCTTTGAATACTATTTTGCAATTCATTTAATAGCAATTTCTCATTTTTCACTCAAGGATGGAGCCCAGCCTTAGAGCCAGGCAAACAGTTTTGTACTAAAATATTTTCAATCATCTAACCCACATACACATATATTTTGTATGACAGATATAATTTTAATAGAAAATTGAAATAGATTTATTACATTTAAATGTCACGTAATTTTCATAAATTTATATTAAATTCCAGCAATGTTTAAATTGAAGAAACAATTGAAGAAAAAAATACTTATCTTTTTTGAAAAGAACCAGTATACAGCTGTAAAATATAAAGCTGGAGTTTGTAATTACCTTTTTCATTTTTATTTCATTAACCTTGGAAAGCTTATAGCAGAAGTAAAATATAATACTTGGTCTGAAATAACCTTCCCACTTGTATATGTTACAAAGTTTTGGAAGTGAAACTGAATCATTTAGTATTAAATTTGGAAATCAACTGTACATGTATTTCTTTGATATGCTACTGACGAGTGTTTATCTCACCAGCACTGTCTCAGGATTCCCTGCTCTGTGACAAAAGCCTTCAGTTCAGTCAGTCTCCCTTGAATCTGTATTTGTTCTTTTCCCCTGGTGTCCTTTTTGATACTGACTGTGACCTTTTCTTAAAGCTCTTTATCAACCAAGTTAAGAAATGGCAATGCAGCCCCAGCTGGAAGGAAATCTAGATGATGTTGTGGTCATTAGGCAAAGCAAGTTAGTGGGATTCCTCTGGAAAGCTCTCTTCTGCTGTGCCTCATGGATACTGGGAACAGCAAATGTGGCCCACTTTGCTAGGTCTCTGGAAAACTGTTGAGCGTAACCAAGAGACATTTAAAAAAAGACTGGATGTGGCACTCAGTGCCATGGTCTAGCAACTGCTCCGGTGGGTCAAGGGTTGGACTAGATGATCTCTGAGGTCCCTTCCAACCCGGCTAATTCTATGATTCTATGATAAGTTTATGGCTGCTGTTTACTTGCACATCAAAGAACAGGGTTCCTGCTTCAGAATGTGTCCTTTCAAAATGATATCAGTGTTCACGAGGTATGTAGCACTGCAGAAATAATTAATGGATCCTTTATTGTGAGGCATTTCAGTAATTCCTTAAGAATAGTGCCTTGTTTATTAGCTCATGGAAAATACTTCATTTTTAGCATCTGTGGCATCATTTCTAATGCCTTGAAATACTACAGTGTGCAGCTGATTTAAAAGATCATATGTTTAATTCATTTATCTACCACAGAAACCTACTAAAACTGAAATGAAGGGTGTAAAGCTCCATTGGTGTTAGAAAACTGAACACTTCGTCAGTTTGCATTCATCTGGAGGTCTACATTGCATAGAGAGGTTAGATTCCACACCATAGTGCAGGAGGAGGTGAAGTAGGAGATGGTCATGTTGTGTATGGATGGGCACACGTTGAGCACAGCCCAGCAGTATGGGGGATGTATGGGAGCTGTCAGCTACTGCCTGCTTATCTCAGGAGGCTCCATGAGAACTTCACAGTGGGTTTCTATTTTAAGGTGATTAAAAAAATCTTCCATGCCTTCTCTCTTAGGCCAGCTGCCATATGGGAGGATTTGAGTTTACTGCTTCTTTGACCTCTTTGCAGGCACTGAGTACTAGATAGTGTTTTGTACAAAAGAATTTTTAACAGTTTAAAAAATACAGGATTTTTAAAAACAGTCTTCTTGGCATGACCTGTTGTTTTTTTCTAAGATTACCTATTTTATCGACACAGTGCCTACTAATGGTGTAAGAAATGGCTAATAAAGGAGAAGCTACTAGTAAAGGTATTCTTACAACAGATTTTGGGTGCAGCTGGCAGTACTTATATTGCTGCAAGAAAGGAGAAAGAAGCAGTTTTTGTTACCATTGGCACATTACTGAGAGCAGGTGCTTTGGTTTTGATACCTGCAATTGCTTTTGTACTCTGCAGCAAATAGAAGCTCAGAATCTTCACAGTCATTTTGCCAAATGTTATGATGCTCCAGTTTCATGCTGCTGTCAAGAAGGTCAGTGTCCCTGTATATCTGGTAGTATAGCAGCTAAAGCTGGTGAGAAGCCCTCCTATTGCATCCTTTCCCTCAAGTTCAGCATCCTTTCCCTCAAGTGTTTGTCAGGACCCAGACAACAATCAAAGGAGATTTGGACTGGACCCCTTTGCTTTCTTGTCTCCTTCTCAGAGACAAGAGGCGAGCTTAGGTGGGGCTGGATCCAATCCTGCTCCCAGGTCTGGGTTTCTCTTTGAGGGAATGGTTTCCCGTTGAGGGTAACCAAATGATGGTCCCCTCAGGCCCTCCCAATTTTTGCACAAGGTCTGTTGCCCTACAAACTAAGTAGCACTTTTACTGCTCTAACAGTGAAAGGCTGTTTTGTAGAAATTCTTAGGGAAAAGAAATATCCCACAAGTATGTCCTGTGTGTGTATATATATGTAAAGGGAAACATAAATTAGAAAGGTGTTTATTTGAGGAGTGTTTAAGAAATTAGAGACGGAAAATCACCAGTCCTGGATCCAAGCCAATGGGGTGGGTTAATGTTGGTGAGGCTCCCAAAGCCCACCAGTGCAGCCCCTCATTTTCTCAGCCTGTCTCCTTCTTTTCATCCCGAATCAGCGTGGTTGGGTCATCACGACTGGGCAGCTAGGGTGGACCTCAGCTCCTTCTGCTCCTCAATCATTTTCCTCCTAAAATGTTATTGTTGTCATGATACGCAAAATTTAGGCCATATGCAAATCCCTTTGGGAATGTTAATGAGGATTTGCTCAGGGGTTTGCAAAGGTGGATTGGGTACCACTCCCTGCAAGCCAATTCTTTTTGAGTGCTAAGTGGGTCCAATGAGGGGAATTACAACAGTTCCCCTGTCACATCCCTTACAGTTATTCTCAAGTTTACTGTGGGATGATTTTGTCTTCACAGTGCCCATCCATTCCTTCCAATTCTGATGTAGGTAGCAGACAGCTTTCAGGCTGTATCTCCACTTCTGGTTGTCTTCATTGAAAAAATGGGATAGCAGTGTTTGTTTGTTGTTTTTTGTTTGGTTTTATTTGTTTTTTCTCTTTTAAAAAGATAACAGTAATTGTAAAAATAAAACAAAAAAACCCCATAAATAAAATTGTGAAGTTGGAGGGGGGCATGAAGGAGAAGTAACAGACTATTCAGAAACTTCCTCTTTGTTACTGTTTTGAAGTGCTGCAATATGATGCTGCATTCTGACTTGTGGAAAAGCAGCTTTATTTTCCAACACCTTATTCTTAATTGAAGAAAGAAAGATAATTAATATAAGCTACTACATCTACTATGTTATGTTTTTTTTTTCCAGCACGTTTCTTTGGGCTGACAGAAACTTCCTCTTTGGACTCTGTGCTTTGTAAATATATGTTAGAACAAAAAATGTGATTTGCCAGCAAACAGTGATTGATGTCTTCCAGCTTTGTTGTCTGCAGCAAAGCCCTCAATTAATTTTTCCAAAGCAGATAATATAACTTGTCTGTGGTAGAAAACGTTGAAACTGGAAAGACAAGCAGAACCTGGCATTAAAAAGCATTCTAAAAAGATGAAACAGCCTCACACAAGGGCTTCAGTTCTGTGTTTACAACAGTGAAAGTTGTGTTATTAGTGTTGATAGGTGTAAATTTAGTTCTTGTTGTTTTCTTTGTTTTATTTTAAATAAGGTTGTTGTCACATTGCTTCTATTATTTATTCCATGAAGGCTTCATATAAAACATGACTTCCAAGGCCAGGAACTGGAAGATATATTGAGTACAGTGAAGTTGACCCTACCAGCACTCAGAAACCAGAGGACTTTTGTTCCTCAGGTGTTTTGCCATATTGCAATGGAGGGGCAACAGCAAGGTGTAATGATGATTCCTGTCACAGTGAATGAAACTGTGATTGTAATGCCCATTTGCTGCACTGAGTCAGGCAGTCCATGTACTTAATCTCATTAGGTTATTTATGTTGCTTGTGCAGATTGTGTGGGGATGGCTGAGGGCCATAGTTACTCAGCTTCTATGAAGTTACTGAACAAAGGTTTTTGCAGTCAAGAACTGTCTTCTTATGTCATTGATAAATTATTCAACCCAACCCTTTTGAAAGACGAGGATAGAAACATTATAATGAAGACAGATGTAGTCCTCCCAATATATTATAAAGATGGAATCTAAAGTAGTGAAGAATTTATCTTAATAGAGTTAGAAATAAATATTATAAGACACAGAGACAAAAATACAGCAGCTAAAGCCATGCAAAGCAGCTACATAATACTTGTTGAGAAAACAGTTTCGTATTTATAGAAAAATAATTTCAGGAATTGGTTGCCATACATGATGTTATTTAAATGCACATTTTCTTATTAAATCAAGATTTCTGTCTTCTATCTCTCACATTCACTCTGTAAAATCATAAAATGCAACTTAATAAATACCCCAAATTAGTTGTTATTTTAATGTTTCCAGATAGCTCATTAACGTATCATCCTTTCCTGGTTGAAGCAGTTCACATTTCATTAATGTGGCCATTTCCAGATCCTGTGTTGGTTTGCAAGGAACTGAAGCTCTATCTGTCTGCCAGGATAATTTTTTAATATCAAGTGTTAAAGGAACTGTTGTGAGATATGTCCCTGTTCACTGCATTCAGTCTCTTCCCATGTTTTCAACTTACCTGTTTTCTGCCTTCAGCTTCGGAGAAAGAAAAGGGGATGATAAGCCAAAGAAATTACCCTTTGGTAAATTATATACTGAAGGAAAGCACAAGAGCAAAACCATAGCTCTTGGTGTTTTACACTTTGTCCTTCTGATGAAGGGTGCTGTTAGAAATTATATTTGACTCCACTGGTAGTATTCAGTCACAGGCATCACAAATTGACAAGGGCAGTGAAGAGAAAATACATGCTGAAAATCCCTAAAAATGTAAAGAATTATTTTTCCTCAAACTTGAAAAGAAGGAAGAAGTTTTATATTTTGCATCACTATCATACCACAAGACCATGTGGAGGGTATCAGCTGGTATCTTTCCATAGTGTTTGTCCTACATTGGGAATGTTATCCTCATTTGTTTGTTTCTGTCACTTCATCTTAATACTAACCATGCTCGGTGGTGGAGTCATGTGTTCCTGTCTGATTTTGGCATTGGCTGCTTCCTTCAGTATAGGATTTATCCAGCTGTTGCATATTCAGAATTCAAAATAAGTCTCTGTCTGTACATGACTGCATCACCTGTAACAAGAAGGTGAACAAAGTGATCTATCCAAGACTACAACCAGCCATGCCTGGGAATTGAAAATGTATCAGCCCTGATTACATCTTATGACATCTTCACAGTATAAAAGAAAAAAAGGTCCCCTTTCTGAAATTTCTGAACAGCATTGTTTTAATAATAACTGAAAATCTTATCCTTTCGTGTTCTGTGGTGGGTTGACCTTGGCTGGCTACCAGACTCTTATCTAGCCACCCTCTCATTCCCTCTCCTCAAGAACACAGGGGGAGAAAGTAAAATTGAAAAGCTCTTGGGATTTCATAAAGATGGGGAGATTGCTTACTGATTGCCACCACAGGCAAAACAAAAACTGAAAATTAATTTTTTTTTATTGCTTATTAAGGTGCACTTGGATGGTTAGAAACAAAGAACCTAAACCACCTTCCCTCACTCCCTACCTGCTTCCCAAGCTCCTCTTCATTCCTTCCTTGATGACTTCTCCCTCTTCTTCTAGCACAAGTGGCTCAGGGATATGGGGAACTGGGGGTTGTGGCTGTGGGACCTTCATCTTCAGGAAACTTTTTTTGGTACAATTTTTATATGATCTCATAAAACTCCTTCTGTGTTGTTCACAGTTGTGTGCTTCTATCTCACAGTCACGAGAAAGCTTTATTTCTTACATGCAAACAGATAGAAGAAAAACATTTAATATTTTAATGTAATCAGAATATCAAAAGTAAAATGAAGGTACACTAAGTGTAAGATCTTGGAATACTACCAGTGCAGATAAGGTTTTGCATATTTTGCTTTACAGACTTAATAAATGAAAAAATACGTGAGTGAAGGACTGAACTTACTGAAGGAAATGGCAGACACTCCAATTTAAGTGGACTGAAGTTCTTACACATTATAATTCCACAGCAATTTTTTATCATCAATAGGGTTTATCAATGTGGCTTATATGCATGTGTGCATATTTTTGATTTCCTAAAGTGATTCTGTCTTAGAGACATACCAGTTCAGCCCTGTGGGCTTTGATCATTGACCTCAATAGATCAGTTATATATCTGACATAAAATTTCCTTTTGGAATTGCAAAACAGCTTAGGCTAGCAACGTGGTAATAACTAGTATTGCCAGATAATAGTATTCCCAAATTGAAAATACTGTTGCAAAATGTGTGCTCTCATATTTAGCTCTTGAAACAGCCAGAGTTGACTCTGATATTGGAAATACCCATTTGAAGCTGCAGAACTGCCAAACGAATGTCAAACTGCAGGGCTTACATAATGCCTGTAATTGGTAGGCCACTGTCGTGTAATTCCAATTTTATTTAGTGTAATCATTTAGTGTAATCATTTAAACCATCTGTGTCATACTGCGTCACATATCCTGAAGAGTTTAGAGTCTGAAATTTTAGCTATTTATGGTGATGATTTTTCTTAGCTGACATGCAGCTGGATTTGAGTAAACTCTTAACTGCAGTATAATGAGTTTTCAGAGAAGTAGTTATGTATCCAACCAAAACTGCAGTTGTAAAATGATAAAGTGAGGAAGGCTAATATTTTTTTTTTTTTTTAATAACACCAAGACATTCTGAGCAGGCCTCTTGTCACTACCAGAAATGCATATCAAGTCAACAGTGCTGTGAATACTCTCATCTCTGTACAGTGGGTTTTGAAATTTCACCCTGTGGGTAGAATGTCACCAGCATAATTATATCACACATTCATCTCAAAAGATAAACTAATTCTTAGTTTTGTTTTCCATATAACTACTGACTCTGTTTCAGAAGGCTGGCATAATTCCAGGATAAGAAAGCAGTATTTCTAGAGACAGCTTTTTGTCAATGTATTTAAACTGATTTTAGGATTGGCCCACTGAAAAAAAGAAAAGCAAGAGAAGAAGAAAGAAAGAAGGAAGGGAGGAAAAAAAAAAAAATCTAAAAAAATTATTTTCTGATCCAGCCATGCTTTACCTTTCTTTGACTAAGCATTTGGCATTCTTTAGAAAATGATGTACATGGTACAGTCTCACTTCTGATGGTTGCTACCAACCTCCTTAACCAATGTGAAGAGTGCCTTTTTCCCCCCTTCCCTCTGTTTTTGTGACAAGACTAACCTCAGCTGTGCAGGGGTTGGTGGCATTTGCATGTGGAAATGCACTAATATGGATGTTTTTCTTTGTGTGTGCATCCTTGCAGTGTTGTATACCAGGATGGATTTTATGGTGCAGACATTTATGTAAGTATTCATTGATGTGCATGCTGTCCTTGTACATTACCAGAGTCATCCTTTTTACAAGTTTGCTGCCTAGCTTGACTCTGTTTTGTCTATTTACCATCCCTTGCCTGTCAGAAAGAATTGAGAAGAATATCTCTCACATTGGAAGACCTTTCTGTTCATTACATTTATCATTGTTCAGTGGAGCTGAATTAACTCTTCAATCAAATGCTGAATGAATGCAAAAAGATGTGAAAAATGTGTGTGCATGTGTGGAGGAGTGTCTCCCTTCTAAATTGGAGTTCAAAGAAAAAAACAAAACAAAACAGAAACATTCTTCTGCAAATCCCCAAAGGGTTGTTTTTAAAAATCAAGGTAGGCTGTATCTTACTGATACCTGAAGTATGAAAATACTTTATAGAGACATACACATTTCCCAGATCAAGGCAAGATTTGCTGTGCTCAAGTGGCATGGTGATAGTAGAGCTTAATTACATAGAAAGTTTAAGATAACGATTACATATTGTCTGTAATCTGAGCAGACTTCCATCTGATCTTTAAAAATCCATTTATTATTTCTATTGAAATGAAATGGGTAGAGGCTGCTAATTATATAAGGAGTGTTTATATTAGTAAGGATATATAGGCCTGGATCCCTCTTTGCTGACTTGCCCTCACTAGTCACTAATTTTTTTTGTAAATAATATTTTTTTTAAGTTTCTTACCAGTTCTGAAGTTTACCTTCAACATAAACAATGAGGCTACGTATGTCTGAGTATGCAAAAGGTTTCAGGTGCCTGAAGCTTAATTTGTCTCTTCAGAAATTATAAATTCTTATACCCTCTGTGTAGATGTAAAATATTTTGCTGATACTCCAGTATTCTTTCACATTTGCTATTACTTTGATAAAACAATCTTGTCCTAAGTTGCAGATATCATCTTTATTTCACCAGACAACTTCCTCTAACTTGTTTGTACTGTTCTGTTGAGATACAAAGAGATGGATGAGTTGAAATCGGTGTGAATATTAAAATCGGTGTGAATATTAAAAATGCAATAGGTAGTACTGGAAAATCATTCCTTGTATTTGTTATCAGCAGTCTTTTAGAACTATTTCCAATGGAACAGATTTTATAAAAGTAAATTTTATATAAAAAAGGAAAACAGTATGAATTTGTGGATGAAATAAGCTTTGTTTTCTGAAGGTAGGAAGAGGCTGATACTTATCTGAAAATTAATTTGTGTAGATTACAGATATATTTAATATAAACTAGCATGGGTTAAAATCCTCTCCCTGTGTATCTATGTGTTTAGTGATATTGCCAGCAACATAGAGTTACCACACAGGAGAATCATCCATTTGCCAAAGGCTTGCTCAGGTCTAATATTCTGGTAATATTCTAATCTCACCCAAACACCTTGCTGCTGAGTTTTTGTAATGTATGGGATCCATGGTACAGAGCAGAATTTCTTCAGTTGTGGTAATTTTAATATTTTCTTCGAACTGTCAAAAGAATGTGACATCCATTTTGCACAGTTTACCAACCCAAACACCTGAAAGGCAGTGAGACATCTTTCTTGAGATTGCTTCATGCAATAGTATAGGTGGGAACTAAATTTTAATGAAACAGTTTCTAGTTTTGGGACCCACTGCTGCTGAAAAAAAAGGAATCTCTCTGGGTAACTGGCAATATTCTTTTTAGGTGGGCTCACACCTCAGAGACTTTAACAGTTTGTTTCCAAATGGAAAGTGATTTCTATGAGGGAAATATTGAAGAAATTACTAATTTCTAGTATAGCCTCAGTTTTGTTTTCTGGAATAGTTATGTGCATTACAAAATGGAGTAACTATACTGATGCATTGGTTTTCACTCAGTTGTAGCCTTCTGTTTCTGCATGCATGTCTTAGTTCTCTTAATGCATTCGAATATTTGCATTAATACACTCTTCTGGTAATTTCTTTATTTTTTTATAATGTAGAAAGCTTCTTATTTCATAATTAATTTTCCCTTACAATTTTGTTAGTGTTTGCTTATAAAAAATTGCAGTGGAGAGAGAGGGATAAGGAACTGGCAAACTTTTGGTATCTCTTTGGATATATTACCAGGAGCTGCTCTCAGGAAGCAGGCACAATTCACAGTGTACTACTTCTTGGTATATTAGTTTGCAGCAGACCAAACTGAATTGCTTATCAAATTCTAATAATTTGATAATCAATCTAATCATCTAATAATCAATAATCTAATAATTGGTAATTGTTTATCAAATTCTAATTGTTTATGACATTTTTCTACTCAGCTTTTAATTTTAAGTGCAAAAATTTGTGAAAGAACAAAAAGACTTAGGGGGAACAAGAACACTTTGGGGGAAGAAAAAAAAAAAAAAGAAAAAGTAGACTATTGGAGAGAAGAGAGCCTTAAAAATACCACAGAAAGAAAAATTAAAGGAACAGTACTGAAAGGTCAGACCAAAAATATGCATTAACAAGTATAGGAAAATGAGTTTCATTCTGTTATGATTACATTGGGTACAAACTATAAAATTGGACTATGCTGATCTTTAGTAGCTATCAGTAGATGATGATGGCTGGACTGTGGAAAGCAAGGAGGGAGGCATGGAAAGATATCACTTGGGTAAAAAATGCAGGGTGAACCAAAAGCAGCAAATATCCAGAGTTGCTTAATACTATTCAGGGGAATAGGAGAGAACAGGAATATAAAAACAGGTGGTAAGTACAGTTTAAAATGAAAAATCAAGAGCCAGAATTCCAGATGTAATATATTCTATATTTCATATAGTTCTATATGGAATGTAATAATGCTTCTGAAATAGCTTAGCTATTGAATTCCTTTTTAAATGTGCCTTTGATTAGGAAAAATAAAAGAGATTATTAGGAAGTAAGGAAGACCTTTTAAAATTAAGTATTGATTCACTGAGAGCAAAAGTCATTAAAAGAGAATTAAGGTTGCCTACCAGCAAGTACAGAAGTTTCTAAATGAAGATCGACACCTGTGAAAATAAGAAAATACACTCCACAAAATAAATCAAAAATGGTAACAGACAGAAATATTCAGTTAGTATAATATCTCTATACACTATTGCTCTGCTTTATCTTAAATCTGTTTGGTTTTGGTTTGGCTTTTTTTTTTTAAATATTATTGTTATAAAGGATATTTTTAGAACACGTAAGTCTTAAAGGATGAAGGCTAAGAGTGGGAAAAGCCTGGGAAGGGTAAGAAATAGGAAAAAAAATCCAAACTCTGTCACCACCAGCTTCATCAGTCCTATGCTGAACTAAATTAGAAGTAAATTAGAACACCAGTCAGTCGTGGTGCTGCCAGCTGGGTTGTCCAACCTGTTCTGGGGATTCTGGACCAGTGATACTGCAGCTGCCAAGAGTCCACAACAACATATAAGTACATAGGTTTAAGATTTTTTGTATGAGCAGATGTAGTTATTTAAGCAATATTCCCGTGATACCAGGTAAAAGTCTGTCAGTGGTATAAGATGCCCCCAAAACCACCATTCTGCAGTCAAAAGGGATGATATGGAGTTAGCACTGAAGTCTTTGTTAAGTACCAAAGATTTCTGGTTGTTTTTAAATGGAAGAATGTGCCATTTTAAACACATGAAGAACAATGAACCAGAAGAAGTGGAGCAAAGACTTTCCCAAGGAACAGCGGATTGCTCCTTCTGGTGCTCGCTGTGCTGGGACGCTCCATGTTACCTTGTTGGAAGTTTGTGGATGTAGTGATGAAATATATTTTCATCTCTCTGATCTTTATTTGTGATGTAAACATTAAAAAAAATGATGGTTCAGCCCCAGTGATTGTATTTGGTTGGAACTTAGACATGTGGTGTCAGTTTGGATATATTACCAGGAGCTGCTCTCAGGAAAGAGGCATCTTTGGGAACACAATGTAGAAATAACATTAATCTTTCCCATAGCCCCGTTCCAGAACTGTACCAGCACAAAGAGGTGGTGGATATTTTATTTTCAACTCTCCCAGTCAAATTTTTACTCCATGAGCAGAACAAATACTGTTTAAAAGTTGGTATCATATAAGTGGAGGAAGAGGAAATTCTGCAGGGATGGGTGTGTAACTAATGTAATTTTTAATCTCATTTCTCTATTTCTAGCTGCTAAGGTATAATTCTTAATACTAGAGAAAGTTTTGAACCTTGATTTATTTATATTCATATATTACTAATTATCACAAAATACATTGGGGTCCTTAAGAGAAATGAAGTATGGGAAGTAAAAGCTGAGGAAAAATACTTCTCAGTATTCAGATAGAATGTTAAATATGTTAGCAATGGGAAATTTATAAAAATAAATACCCATAATTTAGAGTCACTTATTTTATTTGTATGTACAATAAACACTGTCCGTACATCTGAGATCAAGATTAAAAAGGTAATTTAGATGTTTTAGGACATGATCTCATGTTTATATGTATTTTGTCATCTACAGATCTGTGTTTATTTAACTTGATTTTGTGGAATTTTTCTTACTACAGATATACAGGCTTTATTTAAAAATTCAGATACATTTTATTTTTGGTTAATTTCCATTTTATCATATCTAAAAATTCGTTAATATTTCTCTGTAACAATTGGCTACTGATCTTTGACAGATCATTTCCAATTTGCCTGAGCCTCAGAGATGCATAAAACGTTGAAAGGAAAGTTGTAATGACTGGCTTTGAGGAATTTGTCTGAATTCCTTCCTTACATCCATAATTCTATCATTTTTTCCTTACTCATTCAAATCATCCCGTTTCTGTTTCTTTATAGAGCAGTATTGCAAGAGCCTGTGTATGGCAATAAGTTACCACAGGTATGATATACTGACTGATGGGAAAAACTCACTGTGCTAAATTTAGACTCTTGTAAAATCATAGTAATACTCATATGATTATGTGGGAAAATAGTTTCTGTGTATATAAATGACAAGAATAGTCTACTAGTTGCATTTTACTTTCCAGATTCTATCCCAAAAATCACAGATATTCCTCATATCCCATGAGATACAACAGTTACGGTTGTGAGTGTCCCATTCAGTATTTTATATCAGTGAGATATACCTCTGTGTTTGGACTGCAAGGGTATTGCAAATTACACTCAATTATTTAAGAGTGAAGCTGCCAGAACATTATCATATAGAATATGGGAGCACAGATAAGGTAGCAGGCATTTTTTTATTATTGTAGTTGAATTTATAATTTCAGCTGAATTTTCAAAATAAGTCAAAACATAACAGTCAGATATTGTCTGTTTGAATCTATGGAGTGAGGGGGGAAAAGCATTTCTAAAACAGTAACTGCAAAAATTTATTTATAATGTATAGTAAATATTTTATTTTGGAATATAATCTAAGGCATGCAGGTGAATAATTAGCATGTTACACAAGAGATGTATGTATAGTGTATTCTTCATCTAAGATATCAGCCAAGTTCAAAATTAGAGAAAAATTGTACAATACAGAAGTTTAGTGTTCAGGGATCTGAATCAGATTTCCATCCTGATTTCCAATATAAAGTGCCCCTTCGGGTATTTTGTTTTTACAATGATAAATCATCTGAAGTAACTCAAGCAAAACAATAAGAAAACCTAGTACCATGCTAAAAATGCAGACTACAAACCCCGTAAAAATAATTTGCTGAAAAATACTTTTATGTGTAATTATATGAGAGCTTATGTTAAAAATATGAAAATATGATGTGGGCTGTGTCATGGTCTAATGCTGGGCTGGCCATTAAGTGAATAACAGGAGCTACCTACTAACACTTCTCCCTTCTCCTAAAGGGAAAGCAGAGAGAGGATAAGGAAGAGAGACTTAGGGGTTAGAATCTACACTACCCAGCTTTAATGTAACAGTAATGATGAAAAGGAGAATAATGAAATAATACAAATATATACAAAGCCACTCTCATGCTCCCCACAGTAACACTCACATCTCCACCATGGCTGTGGACAAAGAAGTCTTGACCCTTATGATCCCTCAAATTTATACTGAGTATGAGATAGGTGGCATGGAATACTTCATTTGGTCATTTTTGGGCCCCTGTCTAGTCCACTTCTTCCCAAAGGAGGAGGGAAGGTGCAGTTGTTTTACTCCCTTTTGTTTCTTGAGCATAAGATGTTTTTCAGAACCAAGTGGTGGCTTTGGTCCTGCAGACCATTCCCTAGCAGTGATTCTAAACATCAAGTGTAATCAGTCCTGGAAGCAGACACTGATTGAGAAACATGCTGTTAACTTCAGCAAGTGCAGCTACTGAGAAGAGACTTAGCTGAAAGAGAATTGGTTCTATCCTGGCTCAAGCCAGGACTGGCTGGTAGGGAATTCTGATCTTCCTAATAGTCGAATCTGTGCTGCATTTTAGATTTTTACTTGCCAAATCGGAATAGAAAAGCCACAAAAGTTGCTGTAGTAAAAGTGTGCTACTCTTACAGTAAAGTTTGACACACGTAGCCCATGCTTCAGGGAATCTCTGGGATGAATGCAGCCTTCCAGAAAGCAAAGAAACAAAAAGACCAAGGGAAAAAAAAAAATCTGTTAAAGCAAACACTCTAGCAAAAGAGTGAATTTTATTCTAAGCTGAGTGATCTGATGCTTTCTTCTGTAACTCTTTGTTAAGGTGGGGAAAGGTGGAAAGGCAATTCAAAAGTCCTCTGTCCCAGAGGATTCTGCGTGGTGAATTGTAATTGGGACCTAAATGGTGTTTGTGTTATCTGTGGAGAATGGCCCCTCTTTGTTAATTGGCATGCTGAGATCATTTTGAAATGGTTGATATAACACCTTGGTCCATTGAACAGGAAGCTCTGCTGTTTTCACAGTTTGATAATCAATGCATCACTGCACACAATTCCTTTCAAATGTGTGTTTGTTTGTCCTGTTTGCTTAATTGAACAGCTGCAATTACTGTTACATACAGCTGAATGTTAATTCATGGAAGTGCAGAATTTAGCTCCTTCATTATAATTTGGTGTATAAATTGGAAATCTATGTAACAGTAAGTGTTGAGTGCATGAATTTGTAGGCTTAATCAATGAGACGTGATAAATCATATTTTGTACAAAAAATAATTGATTATTAGCTGAGCTTTTCTTTTATGTTCAGCATTGCTCTATTAACATGCATACACCTTATTGATAAGAATAGTTGCTACCCAAAACCTTGTGGAAGGATACATTATTACCCTTTAAAAAAACCAACTTATCTCAATAAATATACAGTTCATTTCTTTCCCCTGAGGTCTGGGACAAATCTTAACAAGTTTGTAGAGATAAATGTTGCTCAATGATTCGCTGACGTGTTCCCTATATATTTAACCCCTTAACTGAACATGCAGCATGACATTACTCTTTTGGTTGTTGCGAAATTTTGCAGAATGCTATTTATGGTGCTGTAGCAACCCAGTTACAGCCTGAGTTTGTGTTTCAGGGTGGTTATGCTGCCTACCGGTATGCCCAGCCTGCCACTGCCACTGCAGCTGCCTACAGTGACAGGTAAGACCTCATTTACTGCTAATAAATATTTGACCAGTGGAAGTTGAAGGCAATTCTATCAATTTGCCTTGTTGAAGTCTCATAGCTGTCTTGTTGCTCTGCAGATAATTGTGGTATCTCTAGCAGGGCGTTATATTATAATCCATGAATAGCCGTAAACTGGAAGATTTTTTAGGCCTTAATTGAGAATCAGGCAGGAGATGTGCACATCCCCAAGCTGTAGATCATACAGTTAATGTCTGTGACCCTTGTACAATGTAGATAAATATATGTCCAGGTTCATGATGGTCTGCTGCTAAAGATCATTATTAGTCTTAGGAGTATTATGTCAGCTGATTTAGAACCTGAACCTATTGAGTGCCCTCAGTTCTCACTGACACTCTTTTAGTCAGTGGGAACTGAGAATGAATTCTATCTAAGCTTGAACCATCCAAGGAAAACCAGTATTTTTTCTATTTGCTTCCTTTCCAGACATGTTTTTTGTTTTGTTGTGTGTTTGCTTGGGTTTTTTTAAATGCTAAAAACCCCACCCCCAACGTTTATTCTTTTGCTCTGAGATTTTATCCTCAAATTTTAAACCACGTGTGGTGGAAGTAATACCAGGAATTTCAGAATGTAAAATCTGCATAAGACAAACATGCAAAGACTTAAGTTGTATAAATTAAAAGTGATGTCACATAACTTAACTTGTCTTCTTGCAAAAACAAAATTGGGACCCTCTTGATGTCAATGTCTAAATTGCTGTTGACTTAATTAGGAATAGAATTATGTCAAATTACTTCAAATTAAGTCTTTGCAGTGTGTGGGCCTGATTTTGTAAAGAAAAGGAAGAATAGCCTATGTTTTTCTTCATAAACTGTACCCTTAATAAATCTCTGCTATCACTTATCCTTTTCCAAGTGTGTATTCATAAAGGGAGGATGTGTATTGTGAAAGACAGATAAATACAGATATTTTCCTTCAAAATAGCAGCGAGAAGTAAGGTCACACTTATCAATTCCTGATATCAGAAAATTTTCCCATGGGATCATGGAGATAATTTCTGAAGTCTTGAATACATTTCAAAAAATTTCTTTAGATGCTAAATTAGACATTGTTTTAAATGTTCCTGCTTCTTAAAGAAATCAGCAGATTGAGAAATTTCAGCGAACTATTTCTTAGCTTGAAGTGCTGTTCATGGATTCTGTCTTTTTAGAATACTGTACCATGGTATGAATGTTACAATGCTATGCATGCATATTTGCCTTTCAAATGCTTATTCTGGGTAATGAAGATATATTTTTTAAAGTTAAGTGAATAAAATAACTTGCATGTGTGGCTGAGGCATGCTGTGTCAGACAGGTAAGAAAGTTACTTTCTATTAATTTTGAATCAGTGATATAAACTAAATATGTGCTGTGTGCACTTCGTTTGCAATGTATTATTTCTACTTAGGGTAACCTACAAAGGTGAAGTGCTACTCGGTCGTTTCATTTCATTTCCACAAAGGTGTCTTAGCATGTTGCAGCTCTAGTATTTTTCTGTCAGCTTATAATGCAAAACAATTCCTGCTTTTAAAAACTTACTAAACCGAAAGGGCAAAATTATAAATAACCTCCTGTGCTTAGTAATTTTTTGCCAGATACTGTTCAGGTGTCCCTGGATCATTTTATAGGGTGTTTATACCTATGAATAAATGAATTTCTGAAAACCTATACATTACACAGAGAAACTGAGCAATATGAAGATGACTTTTCAGTGCTTTAATTATGAACTAATGTACCTTCTCATAAAACAAATCAGATGCTGTAAGTAAAGCATCAGACTGTGACACGTTCTGCTGTGGGTAGAGAGTCAACATTACTAAGAGTTATGGTGACAAAAATGTAAAGGATTTGTCTAAGATGGCAGTACTCTGAAATGCTGTAAAGGAAGCTTGAGATTGCATCAATAGTAATGCAGTTGTTACAACCCTTAACTATTTTTTGACAAAATGTCTAATATTCAGATAGACTTTGTATATAATTAGATTTGTAATAATATTGCTTGCATAATTTTAAATATCTTAAATGAATTTTAGATCTTTTGGATTTCTGTTAATTTAGCTGCTCTTTTTAAATGTGGTTAACCCCTATCTTTGATCTGCTTTCCCCAACTGATATGGTTTCTTGTCTTAATTAAAAATACTGTAACTGAATTTCATTATGGGAGAATTCTAAACCTAGCATAGGAAACAAACCAAATAAGAATCTGCTCAAACATTTCTTTGCATATGGGAAACTATGTGCAAACATGGATACCTCTGATTACTCACAGCTACAATTTGCTTCATTTGATTAACTTTTAATTCATTTTTTAATTAATTCAATTTAGCAACTTTTGTGAATTTTTAATACTGAAAGTGCTGAAAAACAGTTCAGTACAGCTGCTTGTATCTTCTCAATGTGATAACCATCTGCTGTCCTCTGACAATTCTGTACATACAATTCTGTGTGTCCTGATGCACTCCTCTTAGTGTTGAGTTGACCCCCTACTTAATTCAATTACACATTAAATATATTGACTGCTTATGTGTAAAAAATGCCCAGAAAAATGCATTGAGGACCAACGAGTATGTACTATTGAAGCAGTGACATATAATGGAAATACTATTTCATACTAATTTTAAAAGAAATAGCTTCATTTTGTTGATCACAGCTCACATACATGGTGAATGGCAATGTTCCATATTTGAAATGCTTCTTAAGTCAGGAGATGGAAAGAAGAAATCTTTAGGTTGGAGACACGTTTTGGTAAATTAAAAGTAAAAGTTAACAGAAAGATTGGGGACTCTGGAATCGATAGACCAAGTCAATGGATAATGATCTCTGTAAGGGAGCTCTATTGTGACAAGATGCAATGGTATCCTTGTTTGTCACAGCTGGAAATCTCAAAGGAAACAAGCAAAGGACAGATAGGGGAGGATCAGGAGTCAAGGAAATATTATGCAACAAATCAACACAAACCCCTAAGTGTTCAAGATAGATCGTAAACCTGGAGGTAGACCTTGCAGATTTGTTCAGTCATTTTTTAGGACTGTAAAACAAATACAACAAAACTAAAAACCAAAAAGTTACATGTTGTTTTATTTATGAAGCGGTATAACCACCAAATACAGCTTCCAAAAAATTAAGAATTGAATTTTTATACTGTGTGATCTATTGTCATACTAAATTGCATTTAAAGATCTGCATCTCTGCAAAAGTCGATTTAAAAAAATCACTTTTAACTTCCCACTGTTTAAAGTATTTCTGATAAATTTTCCAAATCTTGTAGCTGATAAAAGGGAACCTACTGGATGTTCCATTCCTGTGGTCTTCACCATTCTGGAGATGAATGCTTTCCAAACTCTTTAAGCTGAGAGTGTGGGAAACAAATAATTGTGCAAAAGACACTAAATCAGATGTCAATAACATGTTCATACCGATTTTAGTCAATTTTTTTCATGTAATAATTTTTGTAATATAAATCAAAATACAGGTGTTAAATTTCTGTCCAACACTGAAGCAAGAGCAGTTATCAAAGTCAAGTTTTACATTTAGGATGTGGAACAAGTCAAAGCATGGCAGTGGGGCGTATTGTCATTTTGTCATTGCATGTTCACTTGATGTTGCTAGTATGTCTGCACTGCTGTACTGGATTTGACAGACCCATCACATAGCTCAGTGAATGGCTTGCTTGAATGAAGCCTATGGGCAGACTTCTTCACATTGATTGGCTATTGGTTTTGTGTTTTATGATTTGATTCTTGCATCTTTGGTAGGAGTAAGAAAAATGGTCCTTTGTTGCATATTACCTTTGTCAGCAATGCTTATGAAAGTGTGTATATGGTAGCATAACAAAATAATACCCCAGTAATACTCAACTAAGCCTTGTCTGAAAGGCAGAGTCATTCCACTGGTACTGCTTGCTATCCCTGTTTTACTTAGTAATGATAATTATGTGTGTTTATATATGTATGATTGTGTATTCATATATATGCACACATTCCCCATCCATTTCCCACCCACAAACATGCACAGGCAGACACACCTGCACACAAACATCCATACATACAGAGGGATTTTGCCCTGGACCCAATTTCCTTTTTTCTAATAGTGTCAAATTTAAATCTCACTGCAGACAATGGGAAAACTCCCTCCCATTGACTTCTTTGTCTCTGGATTAGATCCCTCAACACTGGAAGCTCACCTCTTTTTTTTTTTTTTCTTTTTTTCCCCACTAATCTTTTTTTAAATGTAAATAAGGCATACTCCAAAATATTTTGCACATAACATTTTGTAATATAAAAAAATTGGTTCTGATTTTTTTTCACTATCAGTTTCTGTTACACAGTCTGTGGTTTGTATGAAATTTGAGACAGGAGATTTTTGTCATTTGGAAGTTGTGTATTTTCCAGATAGGAAATCTTACTCCTCATAAAATCCTGATATTCTAATAGTTTAGATTGTTAACATCTCTATGTGTAGTATTCATTTTTGTCAAAGTAGTAGGGTCTAAAGAGATATAATTTAATATATTTTCCAGTTCTCTTTGGACAAGTAGTTGAGAGTGATATTTTATATATTTGGTCAGGCCCACTAATATACAATAGGTACAGATCTGATGAAATTTGAAACATGTTCATGAGTTAGAAATTTGAAATTAGAATGAAGAACAAAAATACACAAAATACAAAATATGAGATTATGTAGATGGAGGTGATTATTTTTTGATATATTTTAGGCTTTAAACTTTTCTATTTTCTGGCTAGCCAGTGAAAGCCACTATAGTCTTATTTAAATTGCTTTCTTTTATTGAGTATCTTACTAGTGATATATACTAAAATTTAAGGGTTTGAGAGCATATAAAATAAAATAGCATCTTCATTCAGATTTTAATTTAAAATTTAATTTACTTTAAAATTTAGTACTTCATTTCATGGTCATACTTCATAAAGACTTAGGAAAAAGAGCTTCTCTATATAGGTTTAATTTCTAAAATAATTGTTTTGGACGAGGGAGAAGCATAGAATATAGTGCTATATTTTATTCTTCTCCTCCCAGCTGAAATCTTGAAACTTCTTTGAGTTTTGGTTTACAAGTTGAGGGGCAGGTTGATACACAAGCAAGAATCATACAGCCCATATCCTGAGCTACTCAGATTTTGGGATTGAAAAGGATCAGGTAGAGTCTTGATGAGGTCCAAAGGTTGTGTGTAGCTTTTGTAACAGCAGTAGTACAGCACTTGATCTTGAACACTTTTCTTCTTTAAACACTTAGGTTTGATGTGATGGTGTTTGATTGGACTGCTTTTTTCTGGTTATCCCATATGGGAGCTAAACACTTGCTTAATCTTTAATATTGAAAATAAAAATTGAGTCGTTCACTTTGCTGTTACAGAGAGGTAATGGATTTGAGCATCTCCCTATTAGGCTTATTTGTCTTTATGTCTCTACCTTATCTGTGGCAAACTAGAGGATCCCTGGCATCATGTTAACATATCATAATCCATATTCATCACTCAGGTCACAGTTTGGGGAATGACTGGAGTATATGACTCATGTGATAGCCATAACAGTACCTTTCAGGGAAAGAACCAGTAAAAGTGGATTATTATGAATAAAGAGGATGTACTAGGAAAAAGCATAATCCAAGAGTTGAAAATATTATGAACAGAGAGTTTCACTTAGAGCAATTGCAAAGGTTCTTCCTGAAAACAAAAATGTATTGCATAGGGTGCTTTTAAATTCTTGAAACAGGGTTCATTTTAAAGTATTGTAGATGTACCAGTTTTTGGGGGAGACTCAGGGATATGTATTGATGTAGGAAAGTCGGGCAAACAATTGCATTTCATAAAAATAGAATTTCCTAACAAGTCTAGAAAGCCACTTTCTATACTTCAATGCTTTAATACAGTCCTGAATATACAGTAGAATTTATATGTTTTTCTGATACTTAGAAAGGTCGATTCACCTGTCTGTAATATCAGTATTCATGTCATATCTATGGAACTGTTCAAACTTCTCCACTAGTTCAAATCTGAATACAGCAGTACAAAAGCTAAAGGTTCCTGGCCCAAACTGATGGTAAACACTGATTATGAAACTACTGTTGTGTCAGAGCTTGTATTCTTCATACCCTGCTTCTACTTCTCTGTAATTTCATCCACCTTCACTACAATATCAAGAGATGTTTTCAGAATCCCCACAGACAAGGAAAATGTAGGCTATTGCTATAAATTCTGGTTTAGCAGCCATGATGGAAATCATGATGAAAAAAAATGAAAAAGAAGGTAAAGGATTACGAAAGCCTAGATTTCCATGCCTGGATTCCTAAAGTGCTCCAAGCTTAAAGATGCACCGTACTTTTGCTCCCAGTTTCCTCTTGAACATAGTGGGAGCTGTTAAATACTACTACTAAAAATATATAAATAAATAAATAAATCAGTGCACCTATTCTGATATTTGTGTATAACTTAATACCCTTGCTTGCTTTTTATTTAGTACCTCAAATTCTATAGCTTGAGTTTTACTTCCTAGTTTCTTTCTTTTTTTTTTTTTTTTTTAATTAGAAGTTTATAGTAAGTAATTGTGATTATAAATAAATTCCTTCGATGCATTTTCATGCATGCCTTTTTCTTCTCCAAAAAGAGGGTAAGAAAGGATTGGTTAACATTTTTAAAGTAGGAATTGTCTATTTAATAAATCATATAGGCCTCTTTGGTCTTTCAGGACACTGAAAGAAAGTGTAACTTGAAAATTTGAAAGCATGCCATAGTCAGCAGACTGGATAAATACGGAGTTAGGGAGTTACTAAAACATTGATTCCTAATCCAACAGACCAAAACTGTTACAGTCTATTGGGTCAGTGCCTGTGACAAGATAGACCATAACAGTTCCTTTGGACATGTCACTGTCTAATTATACACTTTTTAGTTTTCAGATCATTGACTTGATAGACCAGAAAGAGGCAGATTAGAACAGGCCAGAAGTATTGTCAACCTGAGTGCTCCCACTGTCAGTGCTCTGAAAGCCAAGAAGGAATGCAGAGCACTGTGCAGGAGGCAGAGGGAAGATGAAGGACTAAAATGTTACTAAGAAAATATGGAATGAATTGGATACAGTCTGTATGGATTGGCCATGTGTGTTTTAGGCAAGGTGAGGAAGGATTAGAAGAACAAATTTAATAATAAGTGTGTAGCTTAATTAATAAGTGTGTATCTGAAATTAATCAAGAAAGAGGCAGTTTACACTCTTGCATGGTTTCACTGCAGTATTTCCCACCTCAAAAGGGAGTCTAAAGCATTTGATTAGGTATTTAATTTTTTTTTTTTTTTTTTTCATGTACCTGTAGGCTTGTCAGGTCTTTAAATACCCTAGAAACACACCTGTGGCAAAGCAGCAGTTTGTGAGAATACTGCACAGCAGGAATGGGAGTAGGAAGTTTAGCCATTCTTCTAAAGAATACCTTTTATTGTGAAAGCTGCTATAGGATGTTTCACAGACGTGCTGGAAAAATAAAAGTCTTCATTTAAATAAATGTTTACCAGCCTCTAAACTTCATTTTGTGTTTCTTGAATAAATTCTTAAATAATCCTGGATTTTCATATAAATGTTATTGTAGTCAGAATACAAAAAAATTATGATTCAAGTCATTTGTGAAGTCCTTAAACTATTTAAAGGGAAATAATTGCTTTTATTCATAATTGATAAAGAGTTTATACCTCTGTATATCAGGAGACTATTGTAGATATAATAGTGGTTACTAGTAAAATGTCATAATCCTTATGAAATCAGAAAAAAATACAAAGGAGGTTTTAATGAGACTCACTTCTAAAGTTTACATTATATATACAAATAGTAAGTCCCCCAACAAAATAAATATTTTTTTTTTATGTATTTACTGGATAAAATGCTGATTCTTTACACAAGATTGACTTCAAAATAGTTTACTGTTTCCTCTAAAGAGACAAAAAAAATCTGTCTAAAATACAGTAATAAACAAAATTTTAATGGTAAAACTTCAAAAATAGAGTTATTTTAGCAGCCATGGTTCAAACTGACATCAGTTTACATTACTGACAAGTAATACTTCTGAAGTAAATTTGCTTGATTACTTCTTCAAGGATTTAGTTTAAATGAATAGACTGTTGATCACAGTAACAGACAATGTTAGGGCATTTGTGCCACTGAGATCAGCATGAATTCCACTATTGAGTTATGTGGTGGTCAGAATTTCACCTATTAGTTTTAGATTTCTTTAAAATGTTAAAATCCACTTAAATATAATCATTCTCTCTTTCAGGCAAATACTCATACATACGCTACGTATATTTTGTTTTTAATAATGACATACTATGTATAATATATTTTTTTTTAAAATATATTTTAAATATATTTTTAAATCATGCATAGTAGAATTTAATTGATACAGCAGGTAAGAGGAATTAGTACAAAGCATATTTGTACAGCTCTGATTTAAAAACTAAATAGATCAGGAAATAAAAGGGGCAGATTTAAAATGTAGTAAAAAGGGCTACAGATTTTTCCTCTCTGTGACGCAAGATGTGATCCACGTTTTCAAACTATATGAAAAATGAATGTATTTTTCACACCATTATACTGACAAGCATAGCACCAATTTGCAGATACTTCCCTTATACAATCTGTGAGGTGTCATGGCAGGAGAAAGAGGGGGAATTCATGTACAAGGCATTGCCATGGAAAAATGATATCTATACTGTGTGCGGTATGGGCATGTCGAGGCAACCAGGTGACCACACTCAGGCATTGCCAGTTGGTGGAGAAAGGGATGAGCTCCTGTTAAGCCCACCTTTTATTTGTCCCCCAATTCTGCTCATGTGCAGCTGGGTCCAGCCCCAACTGGGCACATGTGGGCTTAACAGGAGCTCGTGTCTTCCTCCTCCTAACTGGCAACACCTGAGTGTGGTTACCTGGCTGTTTCGACATGGGAACCTTGTCATTTCCCTAACGTGCTTCACAGCTTTACTATTAGGTGATACTAAGAGGCATCTCTCTCCAGTAGCATTTAAATAGCTTATTTAGTTAGCTCAATAGAAGGGCTAACAAAGATGTCTGTCTGCCCTCTGGGGAATATGTAATAATACAAATTATGAGCAAGAATCTTCTTTTGACCATTTTTTCTCCTTAGGTTTTTTTGTGCTTTTGAGAAAATGGAATAATACAAGCATGTCACCAGTCTAGGGGATGCACACTTCCATTAGTGTCCAGAAGAGTTAGGGATTTTTTAGGTTTGGGGGTTTTTTTAGTTTTATTGAAGGTGTGCTTTTCAGAGTTGCAGAAGTGCTTTTTGGTATTAAGATGAATTATTACTGTTCAAGAAGCTGCGTGATTGGTGGGCAGGATAAAATTTAATGAGAGCGATTTCTTAAGGTTTCTGTCTCCTGCTGTCTTTGGCAGTCTGCATTGTGGTAGAGGCACCTTGTCATTGGCTCCATCACACTGAAATGTCCTGTGTGGAGAACAAATAAAAAGCAATCCAGCAGTGACTAACCTGGCAGTCAAATATAGGGCTCATTTAAGCTGCCTGGAAACAGGGATCTCTTGCCACCTGAGACTCTCTGGGGCATGGGAGACACCCATGTAGGCAGAGGTGACACCAGATCTGGGGTGGCAGCTGAGCCCAGGCTGCCTTTGCTTGAGCAATCAAGATGAGCCTTAATTGTTTCTGTGAGGTATTATTTACAGAAGTAGCTTCATGAATGTCTTTTGATGCAGGGTTTTACTCCCTACAATTCTAAGGCCTGCCTCAAAAATGTCAAAAAGGAGCATTTAATAAAATGATCAGTAATGATGGAGGTGGGGAGATGCATTATCTTTTGGCAATGAAAGCAGAATAGCTAAGTGGAAGCAGAATGTCCGTGTCTTCCTCTTTGTCTTGGCATCATTAATAGCAGTTAGGTTGCAGTTCTGGAGAAAGAATGAACCTGACAGGGAAGAAATTAGTCGAAAAGTAAAATATACTTTCCGAATGCACATCAGGTCAAACAAGTCACTTTTAGTGTTATTGAAGCTTGATACCCCATGAATTACTTCCTATCTATGCTTTTATTTAATTCAATACATCTAGGTATGGCTGTAAAGTTGTTTAGTTGTCTGTGTTGTGATTCAAATGCTATGAGTATGATAATGTAGTTTGATCTTACAGTAATGGGAATATAAAGCACAATAACAGCAAAATCAACCTTCTTGTTATAGTTATACTAAAAATTTTAATTCTTTGATAATCTTCATATTTCAGATTAGAACACCAGAAGGGGAGGGAATTGGGGAGGACTTCATAAAATTATTTTAGAGAGAAACTCTGAAACTTTGTCCATACTGGAGTATTACAGAGACTATTCAAGGTGCCAGCTATCAGCTATGGTACAATTCACAGTGAAAAAGCCCTCAAAATTCAAGTCCTAACAAGAGCAGTAGAGCCTTAGTATGACAGAAAAATAAAGTATCTTTAATAATAAAGTGGAAAAAAAATTACAGGTGAACAACAGATAACACTTCAGGGGGAAATCTTTGCTGCCCTATATAATTAGCACCAGATCCTTGGACAGGAGAATTTGGAATAGTTCCAGCAAAGTCAGTTCTTTCAGTTAAGCTGTATCCATGTTACTGGCTGGTGGTCTGATCCATGCAGTCTAAATACTGACTGTATTCATAAATCCCATGGTGATCTTACCAGAAAGAAGTCAACTGATTACGTACAGTTTAAAATTTCCCACTGTAACTTCTGTTCAGTGCTATGTTTGCCTTCATCTTAATTTCCTGTGTCCTGGGGCTCTGCACTGTTTTCAGCAGGTGGTGTAATTCTGGGGGGGAATTCTCCTTTGTGTTAAGCAAAATTATTTCTGTCTAGTTTAGTGAAGTAAGTAATCAAAATCCCCAAACTCTGGTGTAAAAAATACAACTTCTGTATGCTAGTGGATTATATATATATATATTTTTTTTTTTTACATTTCAAATTTCCTAGAGTTAGTGTGATTATTTTTAGGGAAGTCCTGGTTTCTGAAATCCCACTTGATCTCTCTTACTGCTTCTAATTTGTAGAAGCTCTGTCTTTCCAGCAAGAGGGACTAAAAGCTTCTGGAAGTGCTGGGTAAAATTCTCTGTGTGTCAAAATTTTGTGCTTTTTCATGTTCTATGTAAAATATACTGTTGAGAAGTCCTAGTGTGACTCAGCTTTTTAGGGAGAAGACAGGACACAGAGACATTTGCACCTTTGTCCCATGGGCCCTACAAACATAGGTTCCTACACCCAGATAAACTGCCCAGACATAGCTGGGAGTATTTACACATCTGAAGAACAGTGGGACCAGGGATTGTAGGAGGCAAAATGCGGTTGTTGGTTGATGCTTTTTTAGAAATATGGTAGTAGTGCAGCTAAAGATAAGCTCATCTTTTCACAGGGTAGGGTGGCTAGAGGGAAACATTTAGGGGGAGCACTCAGAGTAAATCTATCCTGAAATTAGGTTGGAATTTTGCTTCATGAGGGTTAAGTTCCTCAAGTCGTAAAAAAAGAATCTGAGAGCCATTCTCTGAATCTCTTCCTGTCTTTGTCTTCTAGGGTCTGGAATTTTGCAAGGAATATTAAAGTAGCCAAATCACATATGGGCCAGGCATAATCAGCATTTAGGTCTGTACTATACACCCAATCCCTCTTCTAAGTATCCCCTCTTTCTGAGCTCCACTCTAAGCTGCCACTGACTTTTAAAAGCAAGTCTATTTAGATGTAGAAAATGTGATAAAAGTTGAACACCTTTATGTATAACTGAATTATCAGAGTTTCAGTAGGTAAGAAAACTTTCACTCCCATGTTTCCACGTGTGAAGGATCCTAAAGTTCAGTGTTGTGTCAAAGCTGGTTTAACCAGAATTTCTCTCTCTGTTCTGTTATCTACTTGATGTTTCAGTAGATGAACTCTTTGCTGTTAGTATGGGTGGTGATGGGAAAAAATTAAGGGAATCTTGGAAAAGTTTGAAGGAAAGTCATAGAAGTTCTTCAAACAGAAATGCTGCTAATACTCTTAACTTATTTTTTCCTGATTGACCATGTAAAATACATGTACAGTGGAGCTCATCAACCTCATTGGGACATCAGATATCTCAAAAGTAACTCATGGAATATGTAGATTAAAGGCAATTTAGAGAGTCAAGGCCGAACATGCTTTACAGAAAAAATTTCTGTAGAAATAAAAGTTTAAAAAACTGCATAGCAATTACAAGTGTTGACATGACCTCTATATCCTTATCTAAGCTTTAATTCAGTATAAGCCCACGGTGCTATAGAATGAATATATGAAAGTTCTTTATGTACCACTTCAGTACAGTCAAGGTCACTTGCAAGAGAAGCTAGACTGAAAAAGACAGTCCTGAGACTGTCTTTCTCCTTACTGAGAAGGAGTATATATTTTGCAATATTTTGCTAAGGGAAATTACTGACTAAGTATATGCATGAAATATCTTAGGCCTCTTAATTAACAGTTGTATAAACACGTTGGGAAAAATTAGGCTATGGTATTTGAAAACAATTTAAAAAGTGGACAGTGCAGAAGGCCTAATTTCTGTGAGAACATTCTGTGAGTTATTGAAGCCATTTGTCATTAGTAATATTTTTCACTAAATAGTGTTTATAATGAAAAAACGTTGTCAAAATTAATTTAAATTCCTCTTCTTCACTTGTTTAAATTTATTTTTTTTTAATACTAAAAATCCAAGTCAATCCAAGGAATCATTTTGGTGGCGTGCTTTAACTTAGGGCAGGGTGTTTTTATTTAGGTCATAAAGTTGAACCTGAAAATACTTTGTTCTCCTCTTAGAAGATTGATTTTGCAGGCTATGGTTTGCTTCTGACAGCTGAACTTTTTCTGCCCACCTCATGCTGTCACAAAAAACTTTCAAAACTTGTCCCTGTCTAAATGCAAATTATTATTTTAATTATGAGTGGAAGTCATTCCTGAGGGCATAACCCCTAATGTGGCTAATCAAGGATATTGTAATAAAGGGTCTCCTATAATAAAAAGTGCAGTACAGAAGGCTACATGTAGAAAATCATGCTGGCTAGAAATTGCAGTTGCTAAAACTGATGGACAGGTTTATGTCAGATCTGGGGCCTTCAAGGAATGTATTTGTTAGGAGCCTGCCAAAGGGTCTATGGGGAATGGAGCAGAGGAAATTAGAACATATTTGAACTTTTGAAAATTGAAGTAATGCAGGTTCAGTAACGACCCCAAAGTAAGAAAGAGCATCTAAATCACTTAATATCACTTTTGTTGTCCTCCCCTTCTGTTTCTGTCTGAATTCAGGAAACACATCAAATGTTTAGACATGATTTTTTTACAACTTTAAAAATATCTTTATTATCCTAGTGGTAAAAATCTGTGCTTGTTTTCAATTTGCTAGAAGAAATGGGAAATTGATGTATAGCCTTGAGAGAAGGAATACTATGCAGAAGCTTTTGCCCTTGGGAAATAGCTGCTCAGATGGAACGCAGCCATTTTTGAGTCCCAGAAGTGTATTTTCATGACCTGCACTCTCTGGGTTTCCATTAGAGCTCAGGCTGCCAAGGGTGCCACCCCAGCACTTAGAAGGATTGCACTTAGCCCAGGGTGCAGGTATCTGGCAAGCTGAATACATCCAACAGTACATTCAGACAAATGTATTTGTCATGTTACTCTTTCAATTTGTTTTTCTGTTTATCCCCTTACAGCCAGTAACAACTTCCAAAACTTTATTTAAAGAAAAACATAAAAACTCACTTGGATTTTAAATGTGTATTATTTTACACCTGAAGGATAAAACAATCAGCAGTAAAAAAAATTCTCCTATACTTTCACTGTTAATACACAAATTAAATTATGGAAGCAATTTTGTATCTTAATAATTAAGCAGGACTTATTGCCTGATAAAGTTGCATGGCTTACATTGCTTGCACCTTTTTGAATCGCTAAAAAGTGTATCAGTGATGAGGAACATGAAAAGAATCAAAAATTCATCCTGAATTTTCACCAAACCTGTCAGTCATAAACATACAGACCGTAAAACTGGTCCATCTGCAAAGGACTGAGTTGGTTTCCAGGTCTGCAAACTTTAGGGCAGATAGAATGGGATGCACCAGCTAAACTCAGCAGCACTCTGTGTGCAAGCTCTGGGCTTGTTCACATAAAGAAACAAAACAGTTACTTTGGAAATTAGTTGTGATATCTTTGTATAGTGACACCTCTGCTTATCAGTTCTCCCCCTAGCTCTGTGTAAATGATAATATAGAGCTTAACTAAATATTAACATGCCACTACAGAAACATTAAATCCATAAAAGTACTTATTACATGTAACTGTTACAAATAACACTTTATTAGCTATAAAATATTTGTTATAACTAATATTAGTTAGTTCAATTGGCTTATTGAACTCCAGCATCTAGTCTTTTTATTCTCAGTTGCTATCCTGACCAACAGTAACTTTATCCTTCCTTATATTGAAGCAGTATAGGAAGGACTGTTTATGGTAGATATTCTTGAAATAGGTATCACTTAGGGTTAAATTTTATAAAATTTCTTTTCTGCTAGTAGGTAAATGGCCAGTAATAAAAAGTAAGATTTCAGAACAGATTGAGTAACATCTGCCATTTCAAAAGACAAATAGCAGTTAATGTTCTGGGGTCTTTCTTTAGGTAACTAAACCAGCACATTATTCTTAAAGATAATTCTGTACTTTGGCATGATAAGACAGAGTATCTGTGGCTCAATGCTCCATAACAGCAGATGTTCTGAACAGAGATAAAGAAAAGGAGTTTTCCAGCTAGCCACTTGAGAAGGCAGTTTTTAAGGAAAAGTCATCTTTTCAGTTAGGTGAGAGGGGAGTTGAATATCTTAACAGAAATGGAATTTCTGTAAAACAGTAGCTGGCAAGTCTGCATTGCTACTGGCTTAATCTCTTAGCCAACATCCAACTTTTTTCTATATTATTGTCACAAGAGGTGATAATAAAAGATGTGAAAGCCATAAGTACAGTGACAAATTGTACTACCTATGAAATAGAGTAGCTCTGTATTTATCAAGTTAAATTTATCCCCCTGCATTTTTTAAAAAAGGGATCTCTTTAGCATTACATGCGAGGTAGATCTCAGCTTGTGAAACTGCTGACAAGGTAAAGAGCAAAACTCCTAATTTGTACATCCAAAGAGTATACAGTCTGATCACTAAGTTCATTCATACTGAAAGTCAGGTGTTAGCATCTCTGAGATAGAGCAGAGGCAATGACCAGATGCAACTTTTGATCTTTATCAATCCTGTCCCTGTATTATGGGTTGGAGATTTCTTGCTTTGTTTTGTTGGGTTTTTTTCCCCAAACATGAACTTACAAATAACAAGGTTCACAGATTCCTAAATGAGAATGTCAAATCTGTTTCATATATGGGAGGTGAAGTAACAGGAGTAGATTTTGTTCTCTTAGGGCTTACCTCTTGAAGGTTCTGTTACCCTCAGAGATACTTGCTCCTGAATGGAATAGTTTTCAATAGAATCTTCCGAATACCTAGTGCTTGACAGAGCTTTCAACGTGTTGCAGAATTAGGTTTTCCAGGTGGTCCTTAGTGCAAGCTAGAGGTAGTTCCTTTGAGCTCCTAATTGGTAGACTCTTGCATTAGAGCTGTACAAAAATAAAACCTGTTTCTCACTATGCTGAGCAGTGCAGGCCGGAGGAGCTACATGTAATTAGGAGTAAAAGAGCTCCCAAGAGTTAAAAGTTCACCCAGGTTCTTTATTAACCCCCACAGAACACAAAAATAATACAAGGAAGCTGTGTAGATGCATATAAAGGAATAATTTTATGCTAATCCTTAAACATGGTTTCCCCTAAACCAAATCCTGTTTGCTTTGACTTTGGACAGGACAAATCAGGATTTGTGCTGTAATGGAGTTTTCTGCATTTTGGAATATTAAGTGTATTTAGCATTTCTCTCTCTATGTTACCTGTTTTAAAGAGAATTTTGCAAGAGAAGGTTTATATTAAATCACTCATATCTCTAGTTCATTCTCTGAAGATTCTGTAAAAGGCTTTTGTATATATGTGAATGACAGTATATGAGAATATACTGAGTCATTTTTTTAATAAATAGCAGAAAATTCTTTTTTTATTGCAATAATTTTAGACATATAAAAAGCAAAATATTTTAATTTCAATATCCTCCTTTCAGATGCACAAAGTTAATTGTAATTATTTTTTTCAAAAAACGCTTTTTACGTATTTTGCAGTAGTGCCCTTTTAATATCCATCTCAATATAAATAATGTTTTATTTTTATTAGACTTCATAAATATACTGACACATCTGTAACACTAAACATGAAGCTTCCAATGCAAGAGTTTGTACATAGTCCATATCCAAATGTCACCATTATTTCATTTAAAAGCTCCCAGCATGTCTACCTCATGATCCTTATAAACTCTATAGCACTGAAATACATCAACACTTTTTCTTGCTACATTCATTAAAATTAAGCACCCTTACCCTACCCCATCTGTAAACATCAAGTCAATTGGCAGATAGCACATTTCCCAGTCAGCAAGCAGTATTGTGAATTTTATCTTCTCTTGCAGAAATCAATTCGTCTTCGTTGCAGCAGATGAAATTTCTTGTAACAGCTCTGCAGGTAACAATCATTGATACTTCTTGATGCATCCATCCAGGTCTCAATATCCTTTTTCACATGCTGCATTTAATCATAAGAGAAAGCTTAGGAAAGTCCAGAGTCTGAGTCTTTGGAATAGTTTAATTAATTTGTAGTTTCAGCCTATAGGTGCTGCCATATAAAAGACATTAGGTTATTTTGCTGGCTTTGGTGTTTTATTTCCAGTTTAAATCTCATGTGGCCTAGTAATTAAGGGTATGTTAAATCTCCTAATAAAAACCTACTGTGCAGTACAAGCAAGACCATGGCTTTCAAAAAGCCCAAACAAACATAACTAAAGAAAAGAGTAAAGGCTTAGATTTATGTAGGACGTTGTAAGTGCTCTAGCTTTAACAATTTTCTTTTCAACTCTTTGGGGGCAAATATTGCCCACACGGGTACTGCAGACCCTAAAGCACTCACAAAGTCTATCCTATGGATGAGATAGTGGGAGAGAGGGTCTGTGCCTTCAGAGGATCACTCCCTAGTAAGTAAAAAGTCTTAGCTGCTTTGCTAATATACTTTTGTGTTCTAAGCTATGAGTACAGAAGAACGAATGAAATTTTTAAAAGGTAACGGTGATTTGTAATTATTTTTGATGTATCAAGGGATTCTCTCCTTGAAGCAATAGAGTTTGAACAATCTTAGTCTTAGTTCAGGTAAGGATGGTATTAATGTCACTATGTAAGAAAGAAAAAGCATAAATAGCAGTTACAGTGCTGGGACATATTCTGCCAATGATGATTTGCAAAAAAACCTGCAAAGTTCATAGAATCTGCTTGTAATGAAGGATGAAAGGATATATAGAGTGACACAAAGTCGTGGTATTAACAAGTGTTGATTTATTGAGTTTTACATTGGCAGAAATAAATGAAAGGTGAAGAGGTTTCTGTTTATGCCAATGACCTCCAGAGAAAGAAATAAGGAACATTTGTTTGTGACAAAGTTCAGAGCTCGAGCCAAAGAATGCTGATGTTTTAATAACCTGTATGCTAGCCATAGCATTTTTGGTAATCTGAAAAGTTCTTCTGTAATAAAGCCTGATGTAACATAGATTTTTCCCAGCTCCTAAACCATTAAGAGAATGCATTGTGAGAAGTCAACGGTTGACATATTTTTGATATCACAAAACTTGGATTTTGGCTTTTATTTTTTCACTTGTGCTACCTGCTCAGCTTTGAATTTGAGTAAGCTGTAGTAGGGCAGCTACTAATTTATAAATCTAGGCCTTAGCATTTTTAAAACTTGGAATTCTTGAGACAGACGTGGGGTCCTTGTCCTGAAACTCTTTCCTCTTTTGCAGAATGAGCCCTACTACGCAATAATTCTTTCTCTAATAGAGGCATTTTCCCCCTCAATTCAGACACAGCTGAAGTGTCCAAAACTATATGATATCTATTCTGTACATCGCTTGTTTGGAATTCCATCAAAAAACATAATGCCATTTTCCATAGGAAATGGATATCTGTATATTTATTAAAACTTTTCAGTTTACCAGTTTATTGCCTCTGTTGAATTGACTCAACAATACAGTAATTTTGTTAGGTATGTTTTGGGGCACATGATAAAAATATCCGCCACAGGTGACTGAATTTGCCTTTTTTTTTTTTTTTTTTTTTTAAAATGATCTGAAGGAGAAAACCAATGAAAGCCTGTATTTATTGTTTCTTGTATACCTAAATTTTAGCCTTAGAATTTAAAGGAGTTTTGGCTTCATTAAAAGAATAATTTTCTAGCCCATATTCCTGTGGTACAAGTTACCAAAGCTGAATTTGGTCTTTCAGATCTGTAAGTTGGCTTTCAACTAATTTATTGTGTGATGTTTTATGTTTTAATACATGGGGCATATACAGAGATACCCAGACTTTCAGAACTGAAGCTAATGTCCCTGTGGTTTTTGAGATGCATGCAAGACAGTACCATTTTACAGTGCTTTTTTTAGTGCTTCTAAACTCAATTACAGTAATTCAACAGTGTTTGTAAAGTTGATGCAAAGTGAAGATACTGGTAATATGCTCAATGTTTGAAATGTGAGTATATGTATGTTTGTATTCTATCCTTCTAAAGAATGTGTGTGTTTGTAGATTTCAAATAATAATATAAGAAATAAACTTTTGGTTGGAACTTGATAATCAAGGTGAAATGAGGTCTTGGGTGATTCTGCTGGTAATAATCTCTCTTTTCTTCCTAATAGTTTATCATTCCTGCCAGAGGATACTTAACCCTCAGCCACAAGAGATCTTTTCCAACTTGGGAATAAAATAATCCTAAATAAATAAGGGAATGTGTTTGCAAACAGTGCGCCCATATACACATTGCTATTTATATATGTGGATCTGTTCTTATAGGCACATTATATAAAGAAGACATTTAATTATCTGACAGAGAGATTCCTCCATGGGAAATTTAAAAATATTTCACTCTTGATTGCATCCAGTGCATTCTGAGGCTAAAAATAATTACTCTTCAGAAGAGAAGGTCTGCACTTCTGGGATAGATCTTCTCTGGCAGGCATGATTAAAGAGTTTGCAAACAGACCTGAAGTAGAACAAAGGTAGGGAAACTATTGGAAACCTCCTGACAGTTTGGTGACAGAATTTTAACAAGGGTCTCTGAAGACCTTCCCCTTGCAAATCTCTGACAGTAGTTACATCAGAGGATAATTAATTCTGAGGTTCTTGGCTGATGGGGCAATGGGCATCTTGCCCTATGAGGCTGTGAATATATAAGAATGAGACTCAGAGTAAACCTATGTTTATTTACCTGTTGGCTACAGAATGTTGTTCATTTTCAATCCTTAGCATCTTTGGGGAATTTTTCAGATCAGTGCCCAATAATTTTTTTTGCAGAGATTTTTTAAGATTGAAATTCATAGTTTGGGGAAAAAAAAAAAAAAAAGTGTTTGCCAAGTATATTCTACAGTGTAGCTGCATATTACATTTTATGGCTTTTGTGTAGATAAGGGATAGGATCATTATTCTGTATTTATATCACCCTTTCTTCCTCCAATTTTTAACTGTTCTCCAGCTTCTGTCTACAAACAAAAAAACTTAGTGTGGATGCATGCTTGGTATTCTTTTCCTCCCAAGTGTATATGCAGCTGATGATTTTGAACTAACAGAGAGAAAGAGGCAAGTGTACATATAAACCTGAGTTTGGAATGAAGTATGGTGGTATTGGATATAACATCTGTCCAGTTGTGACTGTATTTATTTGCATGTTTGAGCAGAATCATTCCCAGGGGGTGGGATTGTGTGTCTGTAAAAGAAATGCACTATAAATCTTTAGAAGTTGACAGTCTTAAAGTTACTGACCTCCATTTGAAGAAAGATGCAGTCTACAAAACAGATTAAATGTTCTGGACGGTTTAATTTTTAATACTTAATTACTCCAGGAAACAATGTTTCATGATGGTAGGCAGCTTAAAAAAAGCAAACATTGGAGTTTGTTCTATTGAAAGATTTTGAACAGGATATTGGCTTTTTTTAACACAAGCCATTGAGTTAAAAATCATTGCAGTTTTCCTGTATGCTATCATTAACCTGTCAACACTGACACCACCATTAATTTATTAAACAATATAATTTATTAAACAATAACAAATAGAGTGAGTTATTTAAAAGCAACTGAATATTTGACAAAGTGCACAGCCTGGCTAAGATGCCTGTTATGCTGGCAGACCTTTGCTATGGTACATAAAGAATTTTTAGGTGGTCACAGTTTCATCATACACTTTTGCATACATCTTATTGGCTCATGTGTCTGGAAGGAGATACTGGTCAGATTATAGTCTTTCAAAAGAATTTCTGAGAAGTCCATAGAATCCAGACTGCTTCGGAAGAAGGCAGTTTCAGAGATATTTCCTTCAGCCCTTGTGATTTACTGTGTGAAGTCAAAATGTTCAGTTGTGAAAGGTTCTTCCCTATGGTTTGACTTCACTTCACGAAGCAATTTGACTGGGAAAAAACCCATTTTCTATGAGATGCCTTTATTATTATGCTATCCTCTTCATCTTAATAAGGTAAAATAAAAGATGAAGCTGAAGGAGCATCTCTAAGGTCTTTGGGATAGTATTTATTAAAGGCTGTGCTGCTTTTCCCTGTGAAAAATAGCATAAACTGATTTATTTCTCTGGAAAGACTAGGAAATGTTGTACTAATGCACAGTATTGAGCTACTTCTATAAATTGAAGTGTCCTTTATGTTGGCAGTTAAAACTTGCACTTAGTGCTGCTGCAAATAGTGGCTTATATGGAATTCCATTTGTTACAGCTTTTACTGCTCTTGGTAGTTGTGTGGTAAAGACGTTTGGCTATTGGATCAGATGATAAAAATCAGTAAAACGCTTTGCTTATCCTCTGTTCTTCTTTCATGAAGTTGGATTAATTCCTTTTTGTCACCCAGTGAAAACACTGGCAGCCCTTTTTGGCATCTTTGTCATGATCTCTTTGACAGCTTGCCTTCCTGGTGCTTACAGTTCTAGGTCAGTTCGCATGGCCAGTCAAATGTGACAACATGACAAGATTAAGGAAAGCTGAGGTTCTGTGATTTGTAAATAGAGGATTTGCAATGTGAAGCTCCTGTGATAACAGAAAGAGTGAATAATCTGTGTTTGCCCTCAACAAGTGTGTACAAGCATTTGTGCATCTTCTCTGCTCTTCCTTTTTTAGTGAAACCACTAGAAGTTTTTTTTCTGAGAGGCTGAAAAGAGTAGACATGAAAGGTGGTTTGTGTGTGTGTATGTCTGGTTATATACAAATACATTAAATAAACAAGGATTCAGTTTTAGTATCTTAATTATCATATTGATATTAATAAAAAAGTAATATTGTTGCATACTGCAGAACCTTACAGTGAAGCAAAAAGACTGCTTTAAAATTTAATAAACAAGGTACTCACTGTATTTATTATTGAACTAGATGTGGAAGTGTTCAAGCTTTATTGCCACAAAATCTAACAGCAGTAGTAGTAGGAAAATGCTTTACAAATCAAAGAAATACTTGGTTTTCATTTTAATACTCATGGTTTTAGGTGTCACATGATGGCAAGCCTCAGTTTCCCCAGTGTGTTTTTTCAATGATGTTCCTATAAAACTTGCTTAACTTTCTTGGATGGGGTTTACAGAAAGGTGTTGTTGAAAGCATAGAATTCTCCTAGATTTTTAACTAGGTGTCCAGTGAAAAAACCCCCTTGTGTAAATCCTGACACTGAGACTGAATATTGAAAGAAAGCTTTTAAGCTGACGTCTCTCCCTGGGATTGTATCACAGCAGTTGTTCAGTGTCAGCTCAGGGGGGAAATCACCTGTGCTGATGCTTATTGAACTTTCATAGATCTGCAAGTTAACCAATATCAATCATATTTATTTGAATGTTTAACAAAGTGGCAGTACAACTATGGATAGCTGTAAACATCTAACAACCTTCAAAAGAAGCTACAGGTTAGCATAGAAGAATAAAAATTATAATCAGATACGAACATCAAGTGACCAAAACTTCTGCAAAATGTGCCCAACAATTAGTGAAAAAAATTAACTGTGATATAAATAAGTAAGCATTCAAGAATGTGAAATTCTTTGCTGCATATAGAAAATTCTGAATAGGCTTAAGTTGCTTCTTGCTCTAACCTGCAGAAAAAAGTACAGACTGCTTTTAATGTTTCATCAATGACCTATTTATGAAGATCCCTTCATGGAAGCCTTTGATTATTGCCCCATCCATAGGGTAGACTGTGGTCAAGTTTCTTCATTTTTGTGAAAACCTAGGCGTGTTAATATGACACTAGGAGGAAATCTCTCTCAGCTTTCAAGGCACACACACAGGAGTTCAGCACTGCAGCATACCTTGAAGATGCTGTTTCATTGTGCTGGGTCTGCTGCATCTTCCCAGTTCTTTCTCTGCTCCATAGCACAAATCTGTAGAGCATTATCAGTCAAGAAAGGGAAGATGTTATGCAACAAAATATTTGATGGTACTCCCTTGTAGAATGATCTTAGTGTTTGAGACTGTGCATTTAAATCTTTGCATGGAGAATTTTGGCATTCTTAACCTTTACAATCAAGGGAAATTACTAGGAATTGGTTTTATCATCAGATTTCAAGGGTTTTCCTTTGTTTTAAGTAACAACTTCTGGTAGACATCTTTCCTCATTGCCTTCTAACATTTGGGGGGTGAGTTACTGCTTATTCAGCTGCCTAAAGTTGTTTGTTGATAATTTCCAAAATAAAATCTGTTGATTGGTTGCACATGCTTTGAGTACCATAAGCAGGTAGCATCCTACTGTAGTAAAGGTTTCTAAGTTCAAGGACTAGTGAGGTGTAACTGGTGCTCTGCTCCTCGTGTCATCTGTCTTTGCATCACCTTAGTTATGTGGCCAAGAGAAGGCAAGATGTTAGTTACTGGAATATTTTATCTGAAAAAGGCCAAGTAACCCTTGTATGCCTTCCAGTTCTTTACAAAAACATTTGTATTTTTGTCTAAATTTTTATTGCAATTCTTCTTTAAGATCTGACAAAGAGAGGTGGGTTGCCTTTTCCTCCTGCCACCAGCACCAGGCACAACCTGCAATAGTTTCAATAGTTTCCTGGGGGAGTAGGCAGGGCAGGAATGCCCAACACTCTGCACTATCTGCTTTTCACACCTTGCCAAGTCTTGCTTTTTCAGGTGCCTTTTTGTGAAATTTGGTAATAATTGTCAGTACAAGAATTTCAGTAATTTAAAATCGTTGTGGTTGAAGATGGAACACATAAAGGTCTGAAGAAGCAGCAATATTGTTCAACATTGTAATTTGTTCAACAGATTACTTGATTGTTCAGTTATAATCAAAGCTAGTTCAGTTGTAATCAAAGGATAATGATTAGAAAGATATGGGCATCACATGCTTAAAATGTAAGACTTTAAAAATTCTCCTATAGTCCTCTAATCATTTAAGAAAAATATATTAATTTGATTCATCTTCTCTTCTGAGATTTTTCCTTATTAATGTTGTTATTAAACCCTATACTGTGTATATTTTTAAGGAGCTTCCAAATGTCTCCAATATCAGAACTCCACTCTCTGTTCTGCATCCGAATGGAAATACAGCCACAATACAAAACCAAACCCTAAAATGGTAATTGCAATTGGAGAGGCACATACTTCCCCTGGTTTTAGACAGTTCAGCAATAACTACTACTGAGAATTTGAAGAGAAATTCAATTTCAAAGACCTTACTAAAATAAATCTCACAACAAGTAACCATTTTTAATTCTCTTTTTTGTTTTATTTTTATTCTTGTGTTGAGAAACAAGTTGTCCTTGTGGAAAATGTAGAATTTTAACAATATTAAATGTTTATTGAAAATGCTTGAAGAATCTGAGACATAGGATTAGTAAAGAACATACACTGAGCTTTTGGTGAACAGTTTTACAGCTACATTTGCAGATGTTAGCATGGCTATACTCATCTTTTTTCTTATTTCTCAGTAAGATGTTGGTTCAGCTAGTTAGAACCAGTGCCAGTATGGTAATAAAATCTTAGCAAAGATTAAATTTTTTCCTCTGCCTACTTGTTCTAGATATACAGGAAAATAGTGGAACTTACCTTGCTCTAATTAGTGTTGCATCAAAATTGTTTATCAGAAACTTTCTTAAACAGGAATTTGTGCACATGTTGGGTTTGATACATTGATTTAATATTCCGTAAAATACACACAATAATTGCATTGACTATTAATTTATGCATAGCACTTTGTCATTTGCGTGTCCTAAATTTTAGTAAATTGTTTACCTGGAATGATTATTTCCAGTGTAAATTATCACAAAGCATTTAAATGCCAGTAATTTTAATGAGAAAAAAGCATGCTGGCATAATAGTGAATAAATGAAGCAATGACTATGTGACTGAACTAGCTTACTGATGTTCAGTGTGACAATATTGTTAAATCCTTCTTACTATTTTCAGCATGGAAATCAGAATCTATTCTGCTAACCTTCTGAGCTTCTAAATTTGGTGTCATGCAAGGGCGTGTTTAAAAATTAGCATTTAAAAAGAAACCCACTTGCTTCAAGTTTAAGCTGACACTGTTCCTTTCCTCTGTGGAAATGAAATTTATTAATCATAATAAAACCATCATATTCTGAAGGTAGAGGTCACCCTGAGGAGAAAAAATAAAAGTCTTCTCATCACAGAGGAATTTCAATGCATTTTTTCCCAGATAATACCTGAGCATGTATTCTCTCCCCTTTGGAAATATATTCTTCCATGTTTGTGCTTGCATATGTCAAGAATCTTTAGGAGTATGCAAGAAAGAGAATTTTGCAAATGATTTTGTGTACTTTATTTTCTTTTACAGAATATTTGCAAGAATGCTTTTTATACTTCATTTTAGTTTATGTTTACATTGTACACATTTGCTCAAGTGGAATTTCAATATCCTGTAAAAGAAAAGGAAGCAAATAACCTCTAAATATTATAATTTGTGCATCCTAGTGCAGAGGGTTACCAAGACTCAGGTTTAGGGAAGTTCTTATAACCAAAGTGTTACCTGCTCAAAGAACTCTTATGCCCCTTTTCCAACTCAGAGGATCACCCAGTGTCTTTACCCAACACAGGCTGATGAGAGGTATTTTTCCTTCCATTTTTTTAGAGTGGGAACTGCCCGGTTTCTTTGTTAAATGCCTGAGGTAATTTCCGAAGATTCATACCAAGTATTTAAATGAGATTGATATATAAATGTAATCCTTCTTTCATCGATAGATATTGGATGCAAGAGAGGAACTGATGTGTTATATACACATCTTTAGCCTGTATTTTCCTGAGTTTATCATATCTTAAAGATGTTTTCCCAACACACTGCTTTTCCCTGGATATTCATGTATATCTTTGATAGCTTTGAGGACTTGCACGTTGAAGTTTGTATTTTATGATTTTTTTTTTTTCTAGTTTATTTTTCATCAAGATGTGTGGTAATTCATCCCTGAAAAAAAGAAAAGCCTGTATCCTCTACAAATCTGTGATGCTAGGCTTGGTAAGAGAGGAGGAGACATTTATGTAAAGTCTCTTCATTTTCAGTGCTGAACCCTTTTGCCTTTAGACAGCACCATTGTCCCAGGAGGTTTTTTTACTGGGATGTCCATAAGCAATAGATCCTTCATCTTCCTGCAAATGTTGGCCAAGTGAAATGGAGAAATAAATACTGTCTTGTCTGTAGTAATTTCTGCCTGGGTAGGTAGGGATGTCTGGTTCAGATCACTTGGACCTCTTCCCTACCTTGCATCCAGGACTCCCTGCAGTGGAGAATTTCATATGCCATGGAAGTATTCCTTTCTCAGCTTTCCCTCAGGTGATTATCTAGGAATGGGCTA
>JAAWXA010000061.1:253325-265825 GCA_038090715.1 Florisuga fusca | reverse complement strand
CATCATTTTAGCAACTCTAAAAAAGAGGAAAAATTACATTTTTTATCTTATACCTCAGATATTTTGTTCTGTGTATTTTAATATTGTGGGTCTTTAATTTCCGAAGGTTACGTAGTTTGATTGCTGGCTGTAGAAGTTTTTGTGGTTGATCTAGAAAGCAGCTAGATATGAATAAAAACTGTTTTAGGGCCACAATCAAGAGTGCTATATCATGTAAATGAATTATATATGCTGAATATTAAGCTATTGGGGTTATCACATGTTTTGTAAGAGTGTAAGTGACTACAGTAGTCATTTTTTTCTGCATCTACATTTATTTTCGTTTATGAGAGGGAGTGGGGAAATGGGAGACATGGGGCTGGGGTTTGGCTAAAATATTAATTAATGAAGCAAAAAGGGGCCCCACTGCACCAACTATCATATATCAGCTGTCTTAAATTATTCACTGTTTGTTCAAAGCCAAAGGTTATGTTATTAGGGGTGCTTTTCTCGACACTTGTACATAAAAATCAGATTAAAAGCTGTCCGAAGACACCCTTTTAAAGCATTCCACCAGGCAGTATTCAGCTATTTAACCATAACTAGTTATTTAGGCAAAAAGAGCTAGTTAGACCATTAACAAGCATTCTTTTTATATTTCTTCCAGTAAAATAAATTATTGATATCATTGCTGACTTTTATATTATGGGAGGGAAAAAATAATAATAAAAAAAGGTGATAAAAGCACTGTTTCTATTTTTTTCTTTTTTTTCCAAAAAAAGAAAGTAATAAAAACTTAAATTCTTTGTACCAGTAAAAAAAAAAAAAAAAAAAAAAAAAGCTTTAGATTTAGCCTAGTAGACCAACTGTTAGAGACAGACGTATCATTTTTATGGAATTATATGATAATCATATTCAGATTTATATAAGCATTTTACAAGTATTGCAATCATTGAGTAGAGATAATCATGGTATTTTCATCAGCTTGGTACTTTTTGAAACATGACTGTGTCGTGTAAACAATCTGCAATTTTTCAAGGCATGACAACTCGCCCCTGTTTAATTTTCAAACCAAGGCCATTTTTCTAAATATTGGGCCCAAGACAACTTTTCAACTGGGACAAACAAGGGACCTTCTTCTGGCTGAGCAGTGGCTGGAGAAGGCTGCTTGGCAGGGCTTTGACAGGAGCAGCCCAGCAGATGCCCAGGTGGAGGTTTCAAGCCTAGTTGAAAAATTGCAGTTTGTCTGTGCATATGTTTGGACTCTTTCCATGTTGTCCTGTTTACAAGTTAACCTAAGTTGGGGTGTTTGTCACGGGTCTTCTTGTTTTTGTATTTAAATAAATAAAGCAGAAAGCTGTCTCGCCACAGTTTTCCTGCAGATAGTTATATCCTCATGTGTAACGGGCCTGCCTACTGGCAAGCACCTTAGTAAATTATCAACTCACCGCTGTGAACCTGCCAACTTGCTATAACAACTCTGCTTTAAAAAAAAGTGTTTGTGATCAGGCTTTCTCTTTGTCATCGTATGTGCATGCAGTATGATCAGTTGAACAATAACCATCAATAAAGTTTCACAAGATTTGAACACAAAGTTTCTGTAGCATTTATATCTAAGAATGAAAAATAAATTATCTTTAAAATTGAAAAAAGAGAGAGAGAAAGAGAATATATTAATCAATGAAAAATGGGGCAGTAACATATATTTATCCTGGTGAGGGAAAGAGCTGAAATTTATTAAGAGTTCAATCCCCACATTTATTATATAAGAGATACAAGCCTCCTAATAAAAAAAAAAAAAAGTATGAAAACCTATATTTCATTTAAATACCACGATAAAAGCAACTTGAAAAAAAATGTGTACCAAATGGTAGGCTTCCAAGTGTGAAGGATACATCTTTTTTGGAATTGCACACACAAAATGTCTAATGTGGGGAATAGCAGAATTTATTTGCAATTTTAACTTTCATGAGGTGGCTTTACAACTCCCACTCTCTGAATGATTATGTGGCATTTTAGTCTATTAAAATGTTCCTGAAAGGTTGAGGGTGCATATTAGAAAATATTTTGTTTATAAAGCTCCTACAGTACTTCTAGTAGTCATTTTAAAATGTATGTCTGAAATAGTTATGTAAGAAAAGCATTTGAAAATTTTTTACAATATATATTGGGAATGTTTTCACTTATATAAATAACTACTGATAATATGAATTACGAAAAAAATTATTACTACCATATGTGGAATATAGTGACTTCTGAACAGATTTAAAAAAAAAAAAAAAACCCAACACCCTACAAACCCAGAAAATGTGTATATCTGTCTTTAGAAATTAGTGTTTATATCACAACCGTGATTTGTGAATAAAGAAAACTGGTTTGTAATATCAAAATAAAAGCTTAGTCTGAAAAGGTAAAAACATGTTGGTGTTCAAAGTCATTTTGCTTTTTCCTTTTCCCCGTGTTGGTGGAAGGGCTCTCTGCAGCCACAGCAGCTGCCAGGGTGCAAGGGCTGGGGCTGGCAGGTTTTGGGGGCTGGGCAAGGGGGGGGTCAGGAGATTGTGGAGTATGGGAGGGGGGGGCAATAGTCTCAGCCACAGCCCAAGCAGGGCTGCTGCTGCTTTTGAGCCAGAAGATAACTTGTTTGTGTTCGGAGGAAGGAAATAAAAAGCATCTCCCAAACTGTCTGCATTAAAACAGGGTGTTTCATCTAAGAAGATCACCAAAATCCCAGTCAGAAAGGTCACGATGGGGCTGGTTCTATTCGTGTGCCATTAATCATGTCACGTGCACACCAACAGAATGATGTGACTTTTCTACCTGGGTTCCTCTTACATTGTCATTTAGCAGAAGACATAAAGATGAGGTATGAAATATTGCATGTTCTCCAGTTTTGCGGGAAGTTTTACTCTGAAAAGTTCTTGGGACCTTCTAGGGGATTAAACCCTGATGTTTGGAGTGGAGGGGAGGTATTAGGCTGTGCTTTCTTTATATCTTTGTATGAAATACTAAATGTTCAAGTGTAATCCCCTCCACACCATCCATGAGGGAATATAGTGACAGTGTCTCCCTTTGGTGGCTGGCTGGAATGACAAAGGAAGTAATTACTTAATCTTCTTTAATGTTCTGGAAACTTTGACTTCACTTTCAATTGCTGTTGTGCCATATTGCAGCTTCTTACCTGAAGTGTTTTGGTTTTTTGTTGTTTTTTTTTACAAGTTTGACATGTTCTTATTGCCACGTTTTTTCAGTTTTACAGTACAGATGAAAAAAAAAAAAAAAAAAAAAAAAAAAAGCACCCTGCTTCAGCGGGAAGAGAATATTTGAGTGGGAGATGAGATTAGAAAGGATACGCTGATTTTGGGAAGCCTTTGAAGAATTTATGAAAATGTCATCAAACCCAGTCTTCTTACAAGTATTATAAAAATTTATCATAATGCTTTATTTATTGCTGAAGGGCATTGGCTTCACCTCGCACTGTAACATGAGCTTTATGCCACATCTTTCCAGAACAGAACTTGAGTCCTTACAACACGTAACTTGATTCATACATCAATGGAGATGTCTACTTTTTGTCTGGAGGGAAAATTCTTCTCTGGCACCTTTACTGCCTCTCCAGCACTTCCTTAGTGTTTTCCATGCCAGCAATTGTCTTGTGGCACGTCACCAGGAGCACAGGGGATATGAAATCCAGGCAGTACGTGCCACTGTGTCATCAACTTGAATGTTTTAATGAGGTAAGACTGAGATTAGCATGAAGCAAAGGATAAGAAGTGCTTCTAAATCCAAGAGCTGGTCCTTACTTTCTTCACTTGGAAAAGAAAAGTTTTTATGTCATACTGGTTTGGATTTTTGTGGGTACATTTCCTGTATCCTCACAGAGGATGAATGTAAGTGCAGACAGCCACGTGAGTACCTGAGCACTTTTCACTGGCTCTAGTTAGCGAGGATGTAACTTCTGCTACACAGCAAAGCAATGAAACATGCAGATTACCCCTTCACAAAGAGCAGATCCTTCAGATTATATCGATGAAGGGTCCTGGAAACATCAGCATCATTTTAGGCCTCCAGTCAGGCAGCGCTCAGGGCCAAGGGCTCCTGCTCAGCTGTGGTTTAGCTTCCTGTGGTAGATGTGGTACTGTCAAACTTTTTAGATTCCTTCTTCATGTCCTACCAGGGTGCTTCAGGTAAGTTGTCTTGGTTTATGTGTTTTGCAGTTAGGGATACTAAGAATGAGAGTTTGGGGTGGAAGGTGAAGCAGGGGTGACTGAAACCGTGTTCAGAGCACTTGCAAATGTATGTGGGAGATGTTTGTGAAATCTTATTTTGGCTTAACTTAATACAGTTGATAATACAATTTTCTTCCAAGACATTGCTGCCCTGTGAATATAGGGTCACATTTTTCTCAGTTCTTGTTAAAGACCTTCTATTTTCCTTAAATAATTAGTCACAAAGAAATACTCGTTCAGTAGTCAGCTGCTTTGGATTCTACCCTGGGTTCCAGTCCTTGTTCTGCATCAAGCAGAGTGATAAGGTTCTTCCATGACCCCACTGCTTGCCTAACAGGAAATGGGACGACAGGGAAGTGTCCCTTCTCTTTCCCTTGAGACAGGCTGGCTTGCTGTAGGCTCTTGATTCCAAAAAGAGATTTACAGCTGAAAATCCAAACTGGAGAAAAGCTTGTTGTGTTTAAGGTACTTTACAGCTCTTCAGTCTGCTGCATCCCTAGCACTGCTCAGCTCAGTTTGCTTTGTTAGCTTTGATCTAGCTATGTGTTGCCTGGGCAGCCTGCATGCCTAACCCATGCCACGATCCCATTCTTCAGCAAAAGGCCCAGAAGTCAGGAGTTCAGTACAGAGGAAAACTGATAAATAAAACATTAGTGAAAGCTGAACTAATAATTTCATGAACATTATGAAAGGACAGTAAACCAAATAGTTCAGTCCAATGGATGATGTATAACATCTAAACAAATATGACAACTAATTAAGGATTAAGTTCTGCATTTTGGATGACAGGCCTTATGAAAATGAACGGTTAGGTTATGTTGGGGGAAAAAAAAAAAAAGCTGCATTTTGCAAATGTCAGGCAGACAGCTCAGTAAGCAGAAAAGCTCAGTTATCCAATTAAAATAAATGTGCAGTGTTCTCAATATAAAGAGCTAAAGCATCCTTATGTTGAGGAGTTAAGATCCTGAAATATAAGTGGAGCAAAAAGTGCTCTCTATAAAGATTAATGTGATCTATCAAGATTAACATTTTGCATGCTGGCAAAGGCATAGGGTAATGTGTTTCAGTTCCTGAAATTGGAAACATTAGACTAAGATCAGTACCAATTTAAACCCCAGGTAACCCCAAATATTGAATTGAATTCATTAATTACAACCCCAATAGGCTAATAAACTTGCCCTAATGGCTTCTATGGGAAATAGATACCTACAGTAGGTGCTATTCTGTTTCCCATCATCCTCTCTGATACTTCTTGGGAAATGTAATAACAAGTTGCATGAATGTAATTTAGGGAACAATCTTCCACTAAAAGTAATTCCTGATTTTTCCAGGAGTTTGATTCCCATCCTAAGATTAAAGATTGTTTTCAACATTGTCATGGAGAGAGGTGTCATGAGAGAGACCACAAAGCTTCAAGACCAGCCGTGGGGGACAGAGTGTAACCTCTTGTTGTTGCTTTCTAACAAAAGGAGGTTCTTGCATAACAATGGAAAGCAGGTGGTGAGGAGGGATCACAAGTGCAATTGAACTAGAAACTGGATTGCACAGACCTTGTAGAAAAAATGAGTCCATTGTCTAGATGTCCGTCATAGCTGCCAGCAGCTACCCTTTAATGGGGGTCAAGAGTTTCAAAGGCTGGAAACTTAAAACACAGTCCTAAAAAGAAAAAATAGATAAATAAATAAATAAATAAATTCAAGGCATTCACAACAGACTTAACATAAAATGTACAAGTTTTCTGGTGGCTTATAAAGCAGAAAATCATTACTAGGAGGGAGGCTTTAGAGGCTTTTCCAGGGTTATTAAAATGGAGTTCAAGTTCAAATTTTTACAAAATTCTGTCAAGTGTTGAATTGAGAGCTGGTAATCTCAGCTCTGCAATGCTTGAGGAAGCATGGAAGATCATGGCTGTAACACTCCCACTTGTGCTCGATTTTGCCACCCCCAGAATTGCCACCTTTTTTGTCAAGTGAGCAGTTGCACTTGCAGCTCTCACTGCCTCTGCTATCCTCACCTTTATTCTTCTAGAAGCTCTGTTTCACATCTTCTTGGGCACAACTTTTCATCTTCACTGAGAAGAGCAGTGATCCAACATCCTATTATTTGAGAAGAGTGATGACCTAGGGATACAAACATTGTTAATTTACAGATTCAGCTGATAAACTGTGTAACTCTGGTTTCATCACAGACTTGAGAGATCTGGAGCCCCGTTGCCCTGCAGTTAAAAAGCAAACAAAGCTTTTTTTTTCAGAAGAAAAAGGAAGCGAGAAGGGAACAGTTTTCTCTGGGAAGCTGAAAAGCAGCTTTCATTGGCGATTCTCATAAACTGAGAATAGAGAGAGAGAGAAACATGCAAATTACTGAAGTGGAAAAATGCTGCTGTAAAGATGAGAAATTTCTACTGGGATGTCTCTAGATTCTGCTGCATGTCTGTTACATAACTTAATTTTTAAAACATGACCATGGTAATATTAGGCTATACTAAAAAAAAAAAAAAAAAAAAAAAAAAAAAAGACATTGTTCCCTGTCTTCAGCCAACCTTGCCCCCTAATATCTGTTTCCTATGATAAGAATATCTGTGTCCCTAGGTAGGCAGAGGCAATTTATGCTTTCAGATTAGGAGGAGGCGTGCATCACCACAGCCTGCTGTACCAGCCATCCACTCTGAATCCAGGCTGAAATATCCTGCCTCTGGAAAATGAGAATTGGCAACATGAATATGATAAACAGAGCAACATGGCCTACTTTTTGATAATCTTCTTTTATAGCTTTATTCTCGGTGGCTTTGAGGGGAAGTCAATAGAGAAATCTTTTTGCCCAGTGCTGAAATAATGGAAATACACAGGAATTTGTGTTCTCATCTAGTTGTCCATCTCTTTGTCATTTAGTCAGCCTGATCCTGGCACTGCTATGAAGAATTTTGCACCTGTGGGGCACCCATCATAAGGTCAGGGATGGGAAAACAGAATGCCATTACTGGAACATGCCGAGAAGCAAATCCCCAGTAAAATGAATTCTTGTGAGACAAATGGAGATTTGTGAAAATGAAAATCTAGTTCTGTACTTTTTCTGTAGGTCAGAAGGAATTGCGTACCATCAAATATCACGGTTATCATTGATCTGCCCAAATCTAATGGGAGATCTTCAGACCATTTTCATCACATGGTAAGCTACAGACAGGATTATTTGAAACTTCCCAAGTGCAGGCTGTCTTATTTGCATCTGAATCCTCTAATGTTTTCAAGTTGTTTTGTACAAAGCTTACCCAGAGACTCACTTAAAGAGGTATGGTCCAACTTTGGCAGAAGTATTAGCCTAGATCTTTGAGAAAGGACACTGAGATCTGTTTTTAACCATGAGACTTCTCCAGTTTTTCTGTGAATTTGAAAGTTGTTTGCTTTATTTCATCCCTAAACTCAAAGTTTATTTTGTTCATGATTTAAAAAGACAATGTTGAGCAGGTAATGTTTTGTTGGGGTTTTTTTTTCAATTTAGATGAAAGAGAAATTAAAACCTTAACCTGTTAATCACCAGATCATTTCCTAAGAATTGTATTGTAAGATTTGTTAGAGTGCTAGAATATTTCTACGTACAAGTATTGCCTTCACTTTTTTGCTGGTGATTTAAAAATCTGTGTAATTTCTAGTGCAACAGCTGCTGCCTGAATTAGTGGAACCAGTTGACAATAAATAGATTTTGTTTAAAATCTTCTAGACCTTATGTGTTATTTCCTTTTATCATTTTCTGAAAAGCACCCATTGCATTGTATAGAACGACTGTATTTTATAACATGCAAAAATTGCTAGTTATTTCTTCATTTTTAGACTGTGCCTTCTTACCCTTCTTAGAATCAGAAAGGAGGCAACTGCTTATTTTGTCAAGTTGCTCTAGCAGTTTACTCCTCATTTCCTATCTCATACACTAATAAAACTGTCATGCTAAGCCTTAATGTAGCTTTTTTTAGCTTTTTGCATGAGAATCTCCTGCCTGCATACCAATGTTGTGAAGGAATGCTCACATAGCAACTTTGCTGCTTGAACTCCCAGATTAATTTTCCTTTCCTCTTCCTCTTTAGTGGACAACCTATGCTGCAAGATGTAGGTGATCCACAGTGCTGTTAGTCAGAATAAACATAAAAAAAACCCCAATAAATAAAAAAAGGAGAGGGGGGGGAGAAAAAGGGAAAAGTGTCATAGTTATCCTGAAGTAAAGGAAGGCATGTTGCTGAGTGAGCAGATCCTAGGAATTTTAGCTAACTTGATGGCTGGTAAAAAAGTATAATGTCTCTGGTGCTTATATTCACTCTGCAGAAAACCAAACAGCACTGAAAGAGAAACCTTTCAATTATCTTTTGTATAAGCACTAGCATGCGAGGATATCAATAGTATATTTACTATTTATAGTAATAGCAGAGACAATGGCTTAAATTTGATTTGGAGAGGAGGGGGAACCTATTTGCAGAGCACAGCCCAGAGCACATAAGCATCTAAGGTCTCCTGTTTTCTGTAAATTCAGGAACAGATGACTACAAGGAAATAGATTTTTTTTTTTTTTTTTTTTCAAAATTAGTGTTAAAGATTTTTACTAGGGAGATAGAGCCAAGTAAAAGGCTGGTTTGGGACAGCTGTGTCTATTCTGCATATATGCCAAGTTAGCTTTATTTTCATCCACTGGATTTCATCAACATAAGGAGCCATAGAACTAATCCTGTGTAGTTTCATTCAAGTGTTTAAGTCCCTGAAATTTTTTCTTTTTTTTGTTTGTTTGTTTTAAATTCCACCTCTGGGCACACAGCGGGAAGGAAACCTGAGCTTTGATGGCAAAGGGGCTTTGAGAAGTTGCATATTATTACCAATTAAACCCAGCCCCAAATTGCTCCAGCCTTTCAGAGGTTAAGCTGGTGACCTGCAATGGAAAAGAACTGAGATAAAGTCTTTGGCTGATCATTTCTTAAGGAGAGCAGTGATGTAATAAATGTCTGAGTTTAACTTAAAACTAAAAAAAACCCTTAAGGTGGGACACAGGGAGGTTTGGGAAATTTCCTTATGATGGGCATTTGGGAACTCTTTGAGATTTTCCACCTCATGTGGAGTTGCTTGTAACTCAGATGGCTTTATGTGTTACTGAAGGTTTAAAGATTAATTCTAAGAGCAGCTGTGATTGCACTGATTTCAGTAGTACTGGCATCCCTATGGTGTGTCTTATGAAAGGTTTTGGAGACCAGGAAGAAGCAGTTTGCTTAAAAATAACTCAGCTGAGTGGGGTTTTGTTGGTTTGTCCTTTTAAAGACTCTTCATAGTTCCAAACATTCAACTGGAAGAGTAGCAAACAACAAGTAAAGATCTAAAAAGCATAAGAGTCAGGAACTAGGGAAAAAACAACAACAACAAACAAACAACAGCAATGAACAAATAAACCCCCTAAAGGTTCATCCTCTTTCTGTATATTAACCTGATTTTTAAAGGGGCTGAGTCTCTTTTGGCTTGTTGGTAAGAAACTTAAGTAGTTATCTTTCAAGAGAGACCTAGGAAAATGAGATGGCCATGCAGGGGAGCAGCCCCCAACACACTTGCAGAGCCATTCTTCCCAGAGTGTGCCTCGACCACGGCTGAGGAGCATAATGCAAAGCAATTTTACACAGTAATGGGGACCCCTCTGTAAGTACCTTCTCTTCCAAAAGAACATTCTTTCGTGCTGTGAAAAGCACAAAGACACTTGCATTTCACTTTTTGTAGCCAAGCCATGCTGCCAACCTAGTCAGTCAGGTTTTACAGCTTTTGTTCTTAGCCCCTGACTGATCTACAGCACCGTGACAGGCATAAGTTTTCTCCTTGTTCAGCATGAAATTAACTTGACGTGTTCAAAGAAGCAAAGCTATCAAGCTAGGATCATAATCAGCATTAGCTTCTTCAGGGGAATCCTCACAGTCAAACACTGGAATGTAATCTGGACATGCAATGACTCCCATGAGCACCTCTGGCACTGCAGCAGTCATTCCACACATGCTCACGAGCAGATGTGCTTGGGCTGCCCTTGCAAAGGGGCGAAATAAGGACCACGTGTTCCCCATGCCCTCCCCTTGTCTTCCCACAGTAGCCCCAAAGTTGTCACAAGCCAGCCCAAATGCACTCTTTTAAATATGCTCGTAATGAGTAAATGCAGCTATAGCCATTTGGATGTGGTATTTTAAATGTTTAAGTGCCTTCTGGGAAACTTTTAGGCTGAAACATTGCAGTTAAGACACTGAAATATTAGTAAATCTTGCAAACGACACGGGTTCTAATGTTCCTCGTTTCTGTGGTGCTGCACACTGTGCTAATGACCTGGTGACTGGATTTTCTGCTTTTGAAAGCAGAGCTCTATGCTGTACAACTTTCATCTAAGTTGAGCTGCATCTCTCTAATGAATTTTTTATTTGTTTATTCGTTGTTTCACTAGAATTTAAAAGTAGCAATTAAAAAAAACAACAAACCCACAACAACCAATCAAACCCTCACCCCTAACAAAGATCTTGTCTTAATTCCATCTCTGATATAATGATAGGGAAAACATCATGCTATGTCCAGTAAAGTGGAAAGCAGTAAAAACAAAATGGATAAATAGGCTTAGCATTTTACATGCAAAGAAATACATAATTCATGTGATGATGCTGTACATTCAAACTGGCCACCACAGCTACATTTGCCACACAGCTGGGCCTGGGTCTGGCTCTGCCTCCCCACTGTGCACTGACACTTTGACAGGAGTTGCTGATGACTTTTGAACACAGGCCCAGCTTACTCCCCCTTTCCAATGTGGTTTGCTTAAGAAAGGGTGGAAGACCTTCTGAGTTTGGCCTGTGCCAGGCAAGAGGCTGAGCTGGCACATTCTGCATCTCCACAGTGGTTTGAAGCAGCCCCTGAGCAACTTGTCTTACCCTGTGCCTGGCTTCCTATCAGGAGTCTACGGACCCTCTGCCAAGAGGCCAGAAATGAGAAAGAAACCAGAGTTTTTGGGAGGAGAGCGAGGGGAGGAGAACCCTTGAACAACTTGTAGAACAAGCCAAGGTGACTGTGCAAGTAGTGCCCGGAGAATCCTTTCCTGAGGCAGGGAAGGGGAGTGCAGCTGACTGTGGGGGAAAGGTCCTCTCTCTGCCTTCTGGAGGGAAGAGGTGTTTCATCCTGCAGGACCAAAGGCTTGGGTAACAGGCGTTATGTTTCCTACTACTGAGGTCAGTGCCCTGATCTCTGTTCTGCTGGAGCACCCAAATGAAAGTGGGAGGACACATAATAGTCCACTTACCACTGTCCTTGTTGCATGAAGCCTTGGTTCTGAGGTTCATCCACTTCTTTCTCACAGGATTTGCTTTGCTCGTGAGCAGCAACGATACTCTGTGTACAAAAATAAAAAATAATAATAATAAAAAAAAAGTCACGGTAGAGTTGGTCAAAAACCTGTTATTAGGTAAATACATAGTTCAGACCTGGGGCCTTATTTACAGCCAACTGTAAAGATGAAAATTGACGGGGATCAGCAAGTGATAAAGGCTGTGAAGAGAGGAAATAGATAATTGCCTGCCCCTTTGGGATGTCCTGTGCCAGGCTAAGAGGCTGAGCTGGCACATTCTGCATCTCCACAGTGGTTTGAAGCAGCCTCTGAGCAACTTGTCTTACCCTGTGCCTGGCTTCCTATCAGGAGTCTACGGACCCTCTGCCAAGAGGCCAGAAATGAGAAAGAAACCAGAGTTTTTGGGAGGAGAGCGAGGGGAGGAGAACCCTTGAACAACTTGTAGAACAAGCCAAGGTGACTGTGCAAGTAGTGCCCGGAGAATCCTTTCCTGAGGCAGGGAAGGGGAGTGCAGCTGACTGTGGGGAAAAGGTCCTCTCTCTGCCTTCTGGAAGGAAGAGGTGTTTCATCCTGCAGGACCAAAGGCTTGGGTAACAGGCGTTATGTTTCCTACTACTGAGGTCAGTGCCCTGATCTCTGTTCTGCTGGAGCACCCAAATGAAAGTGGGAGGACACATAATAGTCCACTTACCACTGTCCTTGTTGCATGAAGCCTTGGTTCTGAGGTTCATCCACTTCTTTCTCACAGGATTTGCTTTGCTCGTGAGCAGCAACGATACTCTGTGTACAAAAATAAAAAATAATAATAATAAAAAAAAAGTCACGGTAGAGTTGGTCAAAAACCTGTTATTAGGTAAATACATAGTTCAGACCTGGGGCCTTATTTACAGCCAACTGTAAAGATGAAAATTGACGGGGATCAGCAAGTGATAAAGGCTGTGAAGAGAGGAAATAGATAATTGCCCTGCC